>MARA01000049.1:0-280261 GCA_001792895.1 Lentinus brumalis
CGCGCAATCGCTCCCAGGAGCAGCGCAATGTCGTGACATCCAGCGGGGACGATCAGCCTACCAGCGTCGACGCGGACGCGGTAGAGACAACGGTGGCGCCACCGAGCATTCAGCAGACCGGTCGCCGCAAGCGTGCCCGGGAGGAGTCCCAGTCTGGGGACGACCAGGATGTCAGCATGGATGGACGCCTGGGATCCCCGGCACCCCCGTGCATGTATCGAAGCGTCCCAGGCAACATGCTAATCTCAACCTGAGTGTACCGCCTCCCACAGGTATGTACTTGCGTCTCGTCCGTGCATTTCGGAAGCCGTGCTAATTTTCCACAGCGGCCTGGCGGGATATGCCCTCCTTAGAAGAGCGACTGAACCTTCGTGCACGGTTGTGCGAGCTAGGGAGGCTTGCCATCGAGCGGGAGAAAGCCGGCGGACGGGAGCCACCGCTGGTTGATGACGAGGCGCTCGCGGCCTACGGGTTTGCTCCCGACTTTGATAGCGAGTTCTCCTTCCACCAGTCATTGCCCTTCTTCATCTCGGACGTCACCAGCCATCTGCCACCCGAGGAGAATCTTCGCCGTCTCAATGTCAACTTTGCGTATGTTGAGGGACAGACCTCCACGCTCTGGGACGCGTTCAACAAACTCGATACCTCACTGACAACCGGGCAGCAGTCATGGGAACGGGACTTTGCTGAACTGCGGTCGTGCACGCTGCAGCTCATTAGCAACAACGACGACCTCTCCCGGCGACTGAGCAGGGCCTCTGAGCAGCTAGAGCAGCAGGCAAACGACATCGCCGAACTACGGACCATCGTAAACAACCTCCGTGCAGAGCAGGGCACGATGGCAAATTGGGAGGTGCGTATTCTGCGCGATTCTTCTGCTGATGTATCTGAACACATAACAGACAGATACATTGCACATGACTCCCGGCGAGGTGCCGCTGCAGCAGCAAACATGGCAGGAACGTTCGGCTGACTCCGCCGTACGGGATCAGGCCCCGGACAGAATCCCGGGCAGCGGGCCGGGCACTGGGCTCGGCACTAGCGCGGGCAGTATCCCCGCGGCCGATGACGACGGATGCGAAGTTCCATTCGCTCCCCAAGCCAATATGCCCTCAGCCGAGCAAGTCACGGTTACCCCGGGACCGACGGACGCAGCCCCGGACAAGTGCACCTATCAAGGCGAGTCATCAGACCGCCAGCCCCTCTCTGCACACATCTTCATTCCGCGTGGGGTGTTTGATGAGCTGCCCAGGCCTACCACACGCCCGGGCACGGTGCCCGTCACCAGCATGGACACACAGTCACCTGGAAGCATTAACCTGCCGATCCTCGCTCCCTCTACTCCCCGCGCCAGGCGCAGCCACTCGATCAATCCGGCCCGTCTGTGGTCGTTCCCCCGCAGGAGCCCATCCCAAATCCTTCTACAGGCGATGGCATGGTCGAGCAATTCAGTGACCTAGTCCCCGCGGCAGCCGTGCAGCGGGATGGTCGGGAATCCACCGGGCACGCCCAGGAGACGGTGACTGCGCGTCGGGCTTTGCCCGGCGCCCACCAGAGAACCCTTCTGGATGACGCCAATATGGACACCCTTGGTGAGCCCGTCCCCAGCCTAGTCCATCCGATGCCTGCGCAGGAACCTGCCCCGCATCCAGAGGAGATGGCCGGCATAGACACTCATTCGGTGCGCCTCCCCGATGAGCCCGTGCTGCACCATGCCACGGCTGCAGGCGGTGGCGAGCTTCGAGCGGGAGCTGCTGGAGTAGAGAACGAGAATTCAGGGGTCGCAGACGTCACTATGGCAGGTGGTGGCGAGGCGGACCCTGCGCCGGTCCATGTGGCAGGCGGGCAGATGGCGGGCATAGAGACTCCTCCGTCGCGTCTTCCTGATGAGCGCATGCTTTCTCCTGCCATAGCGCCAGGTCGTGATGAGCTTCAAGGAGCGACTGCCATGGTGGACAAGGGCAATCACGATGGCACCGACGATGATAGCAAGCCGCCGCACGGCATCGATGACAGGGGTGATCAGTCGAAAGGTGCGGACGATGATGGAGAGCAGTCGATGGATCTTGGAGAGTAGGTGCTGCCTGGATACCCCGGGTAAAGTTGGGAGTGCACTTGTAGCGGGCCGTTATACTGTGATACCATGTTCCAGAGCCAGCGCTGTAGCACCTGCGACCGCCTTGGGGGTAATTCGCCCATAACTCGGATGTTCTAGATGGCCCAAAAGACGCATCTACCGCAAAACATCTGCCTGATGTCGGATCTCCCAATGCTTGCACAATTGCCGGTATGAATGTCCGTAAGTCATCCTGGCAGTGGTGCAGCAAAAGTATTGTGCGGGGACAATGGGGAGCGTTCCTTCGATCCTGCCATTCTTTGCCTGCCAGGCAGTGGTGCCGGGCAGCGGTGCCGGGCAACGGTGCCGGGCAGTGGTGCCGGGCAGTGGTGCCGGGCAGCGGTGCCGGGCATTTCGTGCCGGGCAGTTGCATGCGGGCACCATCTTCGACGTGGTAGCACACAACCTAGCTTCGGAAACAGCACATGCTCGAGCATCATTGAGTATGAGCTAATTGTACATGCTAGACTATTGTGTGATTGACGACGCCATGGAGACACTACGCCCCCGGTTTCTGGCTCGTCCGGTTCGACCGTCGGGCACCAGCAGGCGCCGCTGCCTTCGACGAGCCCGCTGCCTTCGAAGAGCCCGCTGCCCTCGATGAGCCCGTTGCCTTCGACGATCCCGCTGCCTTTAACGAGCCCGCTGCCTTGGAAGAGCCCCCTGCCTTCGACGAGCCCGCTGCCTTCGACCGGCGCGTTGCCTTGGTCGGTCGTTCGACCTGGGTTGGCTCGGACGAAGTGTCCCTCCGGCGGGCAGGTTGACGACCACGGGTGTGGCGCGCGACTGCGCTGGACGCAATGGGGGTTAGGCCTGGCTGTCGCAGCCGAGTCTGAGTTGGACGCTGCGCGACAGGCTGTTCGGACATAGACTGGGGCTCCTCGTCACCCTCGGTGTGATTTAGGACCATGCCGTCATCTACCTGCTTCTCTACCTCCTCCGCCGAGTCCTCTGCGGAAGGGCTGCGGCGTCCAACAGGAGCACGGCTTGCTGTGCGGAGGCGACTCGACCGGGCAACAGCGACAGTCGGCGGGAGGGATGTGAGTGCACTTGTCGGCGACGGTATGCCCAAGGATGGGACATGTGCTGATGTAGAAGTCGGGCCAGGACCAGTTGCGGAGGGTCCT
Source organism: Lentinus brumalis (assembly GCA_001792895.1). Taxonomy (NCBI): domain Eukaryota; kingdom Fungi; phylum Basidiomycota; class Agaricomycetes; order Polyporales; family Polyporaceae; genus Lentinus; species Lentinus brumalis. The sequence goes on from MARA01000049.1 coordinate 3,244, forward strand.
GGAGAGGATGGCCCGGATGGTCCGACAACCGTGGGAGGACCCTGCACGGCCTTGCATAGAGGTTCCAGCGTGCTAACTATGTCCCGGAAGGTGAACTCGCTGCGTGCTTTCAGGAAGGCAGGGCCGCCATTCGGGACCGGGGCGTCCTCCTCGATGCTATTCACAGTGTGCGCATCCCTCAGGGTGAGACCCATTGCAAGCATCCATTGCTGGACCGCCCCCGCCGAGGCATTTGCCGTTGGAACATGTTCCTCCAGCCAAGAGAAGACGTCCTGCAAACGTTTCCGGCTGCTGTGGACATTTGCCGGGAGGCCCCAACCTTTCGCATCCCACGACGCCCAGCTTCCCGGGCCAGCCGTGGGGAATGGGGCACGAGTCGTGAGCTTGATATGTGTCAGCATGATGCGGGGTGCTTACAAGGTAACGAATGCAACTCACTGCATTCTTCCACATCGACAGCGCTGCCTGATAGTTTGTATCCTCGCACAGAGCCGAAAGGAACGGCAATAGTCGAGTCGCATTTTTCCCCACCCACCCGGGCGACTTGCCCTTGGCCATCGCGACCAGAGAGGCATCAGGTCCTGCGCCGGCAGCCGAGTGGCCCGGTGCAGGGGCGGGCATTGTGCCGTGCGACTTGGCGGAAGGCGAATGGGGCCTCTCTTCGCCCCTCTTCGCCCGAGCAGCCATGCGCTCCTCACGGCTGCGGGCCGCCGTCCGAGGAGCAGGGGCGCCATCCTCAGAGCCGGAGTCGAGGTTCTCAAAGTCGACCTCTTCGGGGCTGTCGTCACCGTCCGACCCCAGAGGAGGAGACTCCGCACGGTTAGAGCCTACGTCGGAGGACCGAGCGGAGTCACTTGAGCCGTCACCGTCGGTACGGGCCTTCTTGTTTGGTCTTGCGGACTTCTTCGCCGGAGCCCTGGCGGGTTCCTTCCCCTTGCCCTTTGACTGCTTCGCCACCTTCTTGCGCTTGCCCGAGGTCCCGACGGCTTCGGCGTCCTCAGAGCCGCTGTCACCGTCGCTGTCGGCACTGCCCGGGCTCTTATCATCCGCTTGCCCGGCGACCGGGGGCTGCCCGGTCCAAGCCTCGAACGCACCCTTCGGCGGACCGTTCACAACTCGGAGCCTACGGTCCTTCTTGGCCTTCCGAGGGTTCTTCTCCTGGGCCTCTCCGTCGTACTTCGCCTCGTGGCGCTCGCTCCCATCCCACCAGTGGGTGAAACGAAAGCGATCCTCCGGATCATCACTCTCCTGGAGCTCAATAACCCTCATCCACCACTGTCGCATTGGCTTCGAGTTCATGCGAGTCGGCTCGACGACGCGGATGTCGGGGAAGAGGTCGCGGCGGAAGTAGAGGTCGGGCCGGGCAGCCACCTCAGCCCAAGCAACAGGAGTATCCTTCGTGCCCGAGGCCAAGGCTATCATGCCGAGCGGTTAGTACGACTCGGAGGCAGGAATCAAGACACATACACCAATGAAGTGTCATGAAGGCCCGCATGACAGCCTCTTTGCTTGTCTGTAGGCGATGCTCGGCGATAGGCGGAAGTATGGGTGTACCATCGGGATATGTCTCGAGGACGATGTCTGGCTCAACGCGTCTCTGTTTGAGGCCCTTTTCATTGTTGGGGTTGCGGGTCTCGGGGAACAGTGTCATGTTGGCGTACCGGGCAAACTGCCCGAGATAATCGTTCTTCCAGTCAGGGTATAGATCAACAAAGCGCGGATTCTTGGTGTCGTCACGATGCCAATGCATACTGGTGTCGTAACTACAGGGTACAGCGCAATTAGTACATGACGTACTACATGATTGCTTCAGCAACATACCGCCCCCACTTCATCTTCGCCATGAGATCACGGTAGTAGAACGTGAGTTCACTGACTGCGCCTGCCTGATTCCATAACAAGGTTACGAAGGATGCCACCCAATCCGCCAAACGCTTCTCGGCGATCCTAGCACATCACAGTCAGCACATTGCACAAAGACGTCGGCCACTGCTGTACCGGAGCAAACATGACTTACATCGTCCTGAGATTCGGGTCCGGGCCGTCAAAGCTCCACTCATCAGCATCCCTCTCAAACTCCATCTTCTCCTCGTCGGACAGGGCAGCCCACAGCTCGGCCCGGGCAGCGTTCAACGCGGCGATGGAGGCCGTCTTCTCACCACTCTCGAGGATCTCCTTCTGGCGCTCGGCAACAGCTTCCTGACGGCGTATGTTGAATACCTCTCGAGCGGTCCAAACCGTCCTCAGGGCACGAGGAAGGCGCGAATCCTTGGTCGGAGCGTTGTTCGAGAACCAATGAGTGATCTTCTGCATAGACTATGAGTGATATCCAAGCGCTGTCGAAAACAAAACACATACCGCCATCAAAAACCCAGGGGCGTAGGGATTACTGTCGTCCACACCTCGTGCTCCAAGAAACTCGTCAACGAGTGCTGCCTTCATCTCACGCTTTTCTGCACGCGACTTGGCCGCCCATGTCTCGAGAACCTCGCGCAGCCGGTCGATTTCTTTATGAGATAGTTGTATACTGTCGGCAGGAGCAGGGTCGGGCATGGTCAAGCGGGCACGTAGAGGGCAGGAGTGGTTTGAGGGGTGCACTTTGTGGGCGAGCTGAAGCAGGGGGCGGGGCAGGTAGGGGGAGGGTAACTGCACCCCCCTTCGCCACCGGGCAGACGTTGTAGCCACTCCGATCGATCTCTGATTCCGATGCAAAGGATCTTGTATCCATGCGGGTGCACCCAAAGCTCATATTCCTCCCGACCAGGGCTTGATCGCAATATGCGAGAAGTCTCCGAAATGCGAGCGACGCTCTTAGCAGGACCCGCAATAGACGGACCAAGGAGGCATTGGCATTCACCAGGAAGGGTATGCCAGTGTTGGTTGTCCCCAAATTGCCCGACCTTACATGGAAGGACGCACAAGGCTCAAATCAAGGCCCGCTTTAGTGGCGGATCGCTGGCACAGCCACGTGCCTCGAGGCGCCAGCATGTTGAACTTTCGTTCGTCCGCGTCATTCTTCGTTCCTGGCCCCACGCGACTGTCGACATGGACGAAGAACATACTCTGATGCTCGAGAATATCGCCTTTATCGACAGTGTCTCTGCTTTTCTGCAAGATCTCTTTCGGACAGTTTTGTCGGGCGAGAAGGCCTGGGTTGCTGCAGCGCGGCTGGGCTCCCAAATTGATCGCACCTGGTCGGATGAACTCGACGAGGATCTCCAACGAGCCGCCAAGGTTATGGCATCGGCATGGCGCTATCGAGGTATGCAGCAAAGGGTTTATCCAGCTTTTTATTGATCGGGCGCATGCAGTGCCGATTGCCTGGAGCATGGACGACTACTGTGCGGCTTTGTCGAAGAAGCCCCGTGGGATGAATGCGAAAGTGGAGGACGATCTCTTGGAGAGATTTCCGCCGCTCTCATCTCCATCGGACGTCCTTGCGCACAATCATCTCCTCATGCAACGTCCGGGTATATTCGTTGATACCACGGGCAAGGTGATCGCATGGAGTCTTCCGGGCATCCTATCCGAGACGCGCCAGGTGCGTGGCAGTCTATCGCCATACCGGGCAACGATCGTGACGACCCAACGCAGGGCATGTGCCTCGATGCGACGGAAAACCTTCGGGATCAGATCAAAATGAAGGGCAGCAAGGCGACCGCTTCCAAGCCCATGGTCCAATGGCGAACCGCACCCACTTTCTATCAACCGGGTCTGGATTGGCCCCCGGGCAGCTGGCTGGGGACCCCCGGAGGGTACGCCGTCGGTCACAAGGTGAGCATAGCTTTCTGCCGTCGTCCTGCATACTGATCTGGCTGGTATGTAGAGTGCAAACTATGTGCCCGCTCCCAGTGCAACCATGAGACATGAAGGAAGCTTGGCCTGGTGCCGAGACATGCGCGAGACTGGCGCCCTAATCAGCGCAATCCTTCGGGTGGCACATCCCGATCTCTATACCGCGGGCAGGTCATCACTGCTGAGACTCAGTACGTCCGAACGCGTCAAGGATGTCCTGCCATTCTGGCCAAGCATCTTCAACAGCGTGCAACTCATATCTAATCGCGAGAGTCCATTCCATCGAGACACTGCCGGGCAACCGTCCTGGTACGACCTCCTCGTCACACTTGGCAGTTATCGCCGGGCCGAGTTGGTGCTCCGCAATTTCGGTGTACAGGTGGCGTACAAGCCCGGCACGATCGCTCTTTTGTCCAGCTTAGTTATCCATCACGGTGTTCGGGCAGTTGAACCAGATCGTCTTTGTTACTCTTGGTTCATGTCCGAGGCGCTGCACAGCAATTTAGATGTGCCGTCTGTGCCGTGGATGTCTGTAGACGTCTATCCTTACTAGTCACTCTGTGACTCCCCACCTCGTGCTACGAACCCTTGTATCCCATCACTCCTCTTGTCTTGAATCCACCATGGGTCGCCTGCGTATTCAGGAATACCACTCGATTTCCGAGGTCGAGATCGTCGCCAAACGCACGAAGCGCGGCACGCGTTCCGTTCTACGTGAAGCCCCCCTCGCGGACACCCATGACCCCGGCGCTCAGCCACCACCACGGCCTCCCCAGCATGCGCCGACAACCTTCTCCTTGTCTCGAAGCGCGTCAATTGCACCCGAGTTCATGAATGATGCAGAGGAGGTCCACTTCACAGCTGAATATCGGACAAGGACACGGATGGTACGCACACTGTTTGTATGCTGTGACCCGATTCAAATGAGATTCAAAGAAACCACATGACTATCTGAGAATGTGGATGGAGGAGTTGCGAGACCCCTACCTCGACGTGCTGTATCAAGCTGAAGCTGGAGGTGATTCTGCCCAGTGTGGATCATGCGGCCATCCGGCATTATGGAGGTGCATGGACTGTATGGCTGTCCCAAAGCTGTGTGCTGGATGCATGCGCACGGCACATGCCCGGCTGCCATTCCACCGAATCGAATTCTGGGCGGTCGATCACTACACCACCGCCTGGCTTCGGATGGTCGGTGTTCGGATCCTGCTTGGGCACAGCGGACAGGCCTGCCCGACCTCGGCCGCCTTTGCCCGGAATGCCGTATATCGCAGGGAGCCCCCCTGCCCGGCTCCTGCCAGTGCCAACAGTGTTCGGCCGACACCCGCACCTCCGTCAGGTTGTGACGACAACAGCAACAACTCCCCCTTCTCCTTCGTTGGCATATCTACCACGCCGTTTGTGAATCCCTTCGCCAGTCCTCCTCCGTCCTCTCCCCTCAGTGCGGACACTCCGGGCAATCGCCCGCACAGTCGACTGTCGGGCACCTCTGATGACGAAGGTTCCGAAGGGTCCATGCGCAGCTCGCCCGTGCAATCATCGTCGGGCCATTACTATGGCTACCGGAACTCCCGCAAACGGACGTCCGTCGAGGCCTCGCTGGAAGATGAGGCATTGCGCTATGACGACTTTGGAGCGGACGTCACCTACCCAGGCGATGATGACGATCTGCCCGAGGAGTTGTTGGATGAGGACGAGTTCGACGAAGAGGCACCTAAAGAAGATCCGACCCTGGGAAACGAAGATCCTGCTGATATGCCGCGCATCGGGGAGGAGCTCCCGCACCCTCCCGATCCTGCTCGGCCCACCCGTCATCCTCGGTCGCAGCGATTTGGGGCAGCCAGGAGCATGGTAATTGTCGATACCTCTGGCGTTCACGAGATACCTGTGGCATTTTGCTCCTGCCCGGATGCACCTTCCCCGGACTTGCAGCTGCTTCAGATGGGGTTGTACCCAGCCACTTCACGCCGACCAGAGACTGCATTCACATTCCGCGTACTCGACCACTTCCTCCTGACCAATAAGGTCTGCAAAACACCGGCCATGACATACTACATGCAGCTTAGACGCACTACCAATCCATTATTCCCCCATATGGTGCCGGTACGTGTCGACCAGTGACCGCTGTCGCGCCCTGAAAGCATCGATTGACCATGCATGTTCCAGGATCGCTACCGTGACCTCCTTCGAGTATCCCGTCAATGCGGAACCTGAAGGCCCGGAAGGCTACTGCCGTAGGGTTCGAGGATACACCACAGCCTACGCGCGGAAGCTTCGCCGTCAGATGTCCGGCGTGCCCGTGGATAGGCGTCAACATGCCGGACGGCTGGGAGAATGATGCTGACCCGTACGTCACATAACCTGGCATTGAAGCGAGCTTACACATTTTTAGATGGAAGCACGGTGCTTCCGCGATCATGGACGGCAATTTCGGGGCTCAGCATCAAGCCATGAAACGTCCTGAAAACGACATCCGACTTGCAGATGGTCACGGCTTCATGGTGACTTCAGGACCTTACAAAGACCACCTCAAGAGTGCAAAGCAGTACCGACAGGTGTGTACCGGGCCCGATCGTCACGGATAGGAGTTGACCCCGTGTACAGACCCTTGAATGCAACGAGCACCGGGCAGTTATCGCCGCTGCCCAAGAACGGGCACCGCTGGAGAGCACAGGCATTGGGGCGGCTGCCTGTAGTAGGCACGGCTTCTTCTTTCCGCACTGCGTAGTTGACTTCCAGAAGGGTGAACAGTACGTGTGTATATTGTGATGTCCCTGCGCGAACTGACGAAGTTTGCAGGCAAAAGAATATGGACTATTGTCTATTCTGGGTCGGGCAGAACCTTGCAGGAGTTCTGCTACTGCTGGTCCTGTACGACATATGGTGCCACTACTGGGTCCATCTACTGCGCCGGTTCAGCGACAGTCCGGCTCTGTCTTTCCCTCCGGGCATGGTGATCAGCGGAGGCATCGGGCAGTTCCACGTGCACGCCCACCGCCGTGAATGCTATCCTCGCTTCTCTCCAAACTTTATCCCGGGATTAGGAGTGGTTAAGAACGAGATCATTGAGTCCCTATGGCCCGACACGAACGACATCGCGAAAAGTACCTATGGGATGGCAACCGGGCATCGTCAAGAGTCGATTGACGACCATATGAACGACTCCAATTGGATGAAGCTCATCCGCCTACGTACGTCTACTTACCGAACATTAGCGATACTGCTGACGATGCTATCAATGTAGCTGCTGCACTCGGACGCAAGCTCAAGACGGCGTCGGAGGACATCGGCCCGGCCCGGGAAGCGCTCGAGGGCATGGTGAAGCGACATCCTCCCAGTAAGATCGCAAAATGGACCAAAGCCGCACAAGATGCCGCGAAGGAACGTCACAAAAACTACGAGGCAATGGACATATACGAAGTTGAGGATAAGAAGTGTAGGTGCTCTGCTATTACGCCCGTACTCCTGCTGACCAGCGGCATCAGTACCGACTCGGGCACAGATCCAGCTCGAGCTTTCTAAGCAGGAGAACAAGAGGACAGGTTCAGCTCCCAAGGGATCCGCCGCATGGATTGTCGCGGGGCTGAAGATTGAGGAAACACGGTGGGTCCGATCAGCCCTATGTCTCTTTCCTCCTGACCGATACCATGTATGGTAGCCTCGCAGTTGCTGCGAAGGCACGCCAAATGCGTCCGGGCAGCTCCACGGAAGAGAAGATAGCCCTCGAACAGATGCGTGGCAAGCTGCTTCGCGACATCGAAAAATTCCACAAGGATGCCCGCAATTTTCTGTCGCAGGGAGCCCTACGTGACTTCCTGTCGGTACCATCCAACAGAGACTCTCTTGGCGCCCAATGGGACTCGATAGAGGAGTCTTCACAGAGCAACACCGCGCAGATGAATGACGGTGAAGATGAACCCCGGGTCCTCGCACCCGAGCATGTCACCATCGCTCTCCCATCGACCCTTGGAGCGCCTCTCTGCAACAGGCACGGCTTGTCCAAGCTTCTAAAGCAGGAGCGCCAGTTACGCGTCGGCCAGATGAACGATGCACTTCATCAGGTCAGAGTAGGCGTAGGGTTGAAATCCCTGCTATATCGGACAGAGGTTCGACAAGCTACCTCGCAGCGGCAGAAGCTTCGAAGTTACGACGACGTCCATCTCACGGACACGGCCATCCTCGCAGCAGCCCGTCTATACGACACCTCACGGGTTGCCATGGGCCGGCTATACGACACCAGCCTGGAATCCGAGCAGGCTGCGCTCGACGTGCAGTTGCAGCGCTATCAGGTCTTGCGTAAAGGGGACTTGAAGTCAAACACGGCTCTGATAGAACACAGTGTTCGTGGCGTCTCAGACCTGCACCTTCCATGGTTCTGGACGCTTTCCGCTCCTGGAGAGTCGCGGTCGGGCTCTTGGGATGAAGAAAGTGCGTGTTCCGTATGCTTATTGCATCTGTATGTGCTTACTGAACCACCGACCATCCAGTGTACCGTGTGATCTTCCTGCGAGCATACGCCCGCGTGCTGAGAGTGGAGGAGGAACTAGTGCACGTACCATTGGAGATGCAGCGGACTCTGGCGAGCTATAAAACACATCGAGAAGGGTGGAAGACGCGGGGAAGAGACACATCGCTCGGGGCCGGCGGTGAAGCCTGGGCTGCCCGGCAGGCTGCCTTCTGGCACTCTCTGCACGGGCATGCCGAGGCTGTGTTCTCGGCTGCTCGTATGCAGGCTGGGCTGCTATGACAAAGGATTGTAGCCTTGCACGTATCGAATAAACGGACCCATCGTTGGGGTACGAATGCTGCCCGGGATGTCGACCGGTGCTGCCCGGACATTGACAGCGGCGCTCGATGCACCCTCGCAACAACCGACCAGCAAGTCGCATGGAGCCGTAACAGCCACAGCCGGTATGGTGACTGCACTAGCCATGCGGAGTGTCATTAAGTACAGACGAACGGTTTGAAATGCGGACTCCCCTTCCGGCACCGCACCCACTGCCCGAGACCGCGCCCGGTATTGCCCGATCAAACGTTGCGGCAAAAATTGCCCGATCAGCGTTCTGTCCCAACGATCCAAGCAATCGATGGGATATCTCTCATCAATCATCATAGTAGTGTGGTTCATGCCAGCGGAAACTGAGCACACTCATTCGAAACCACCACTCACTACAATGCACCAAGCAGAGTCTCATGACGCACATGGGGAGAATGCCCCCCGGTCCCCCAAGAGCTGGGAGGACCATCAAATCATCGTCGATGGTTTGGACGATGCTCAATCTCCTCTGATTGTGGATGTAAGAAGTTGTCTGCGCGTAGTGGGTTTGATGACCGTAAACTCACGTCGCACTAGAGCAGTGGCATCACCTATGGCAGTGTAGCCGAGAAGGATCCGGCACTTTGCCGCGGCGAGTTCCTGACAGCATACGACGAGGATTGCAAACGAGCGATTCTCGCGTGCCTCGAAAGGGATGAACAGACACGTGAGGAGGACGAAGAGGAGGAGGACATACCCGACCTGGTGCCGGTGCACAGCCCGGATGAACATGTGCACGGCGGGGAAGAGGCAAAAAAGCCCCAGTCTTGACGGTTTTGAGAGCTAGCCGTCGGTGAGTACGGCGCAAAGAAGAGGCTGAGACGCAGCTCACGGTGACTGTTGCAGTGGACAGGGATGGAGATCAAGTCGAGAGATGGCCCAATACCACCGATCCTTGACGGCGACCTCGGTGTACCAGGGCCTAATCTGAAATAATGCTATGTAGATAGGCAGCATATGGCGTATTAGGTGAAGCGTATATTTGCGCTCAGGCGGGACGGGTCTATTGCAGCTGCCCGATACCGAATGAGTCGACTCGGGGACGCTACCCATGCGGTAGGGTGCATGCCCCTCATTGCATTATTCAAGCCGTGTTGTGGCCAGCGCATGAGCTAGGCACGCCCTGCCTGAACAACGGCTGCAGCCGCAACTGCCCGGATCCGGGCGACGCGTCTGCCCGGACACTGCCCGGTGCTGCCCGCAACTGCCCGATCAAACTGATCACGTGCAGATCAATCACAACGGGGGGCGTCTCGTTCGCAAACTACCCATTCTTCCATCTCAACTGCCACCATGAAAGCGGCCTATGTTGAACTCCATCTCATATCCTGGCGGATTGTATCTGCAATGCGTGCTCTTCCTCCTGATGCCGGGCATCATGCCCTGCTGCGCTGGCAGATGGGAATCACCCGTGACCTGGTGCGACTCTCAGACTAAACATTTGTCTGCGCTCTAATGCATTGGAATAGTGGCGGGCCGTCTATGCCATGGGCATGGCCGCAGCCGGATCGGTGATGGACGGGCAGCCTGCGACCTGCAAGGAGGTCCCCTCCGTAATCAAAATGGCCTTGGCCAGTGCGCAGTTCAGCGGCACTGCTATGGCCCTCGAGATCAGGACCTTGGATCGCAATGCCATTATCGCAGCATTCGGAGACGGCCCCGACTTTACCGGGACACCGCTTGCGGGCGACCTTTGGTGGGAAAGGCCTGAGCCCGGCTCGCCCGAGGAGGAAACGAGGCCGACATGGTGGGATACCCCGAGTTCAACGATGGTAAGATCATCCTATATGCCGTGATGTACGTCGTTGTAACATAACCACCAGGCGCGTCCTGCTCTCGCCATACTCGAAGACGTCATCGATGTTTGCACCGCTGGTGCCGAATTAGCGACCTTGGCGGAACTGAAGCAAAGTGACGCGATGAAGGAACTGGTTGAGGAGAAGAGGCGACAGCATGCGACAAAGTCCACCCTTGCCCGGACAAAGTCGTGGCCACGCGAAGGCCTGGTCAGAAAGTGGCCGGCTCCTCCTCGGGCGGCATCCCGGGAACACGAAACTACTGAAGCGCCGTCTGGCTAAGAGTTAGGAGCACAGCGACGATCGTGGGGGCATTCCCCGGGCATACGAGGCGCCCAAGGTGGGGACGGTCGACGTAGGATACTCGCGCGAATAAATCCATACGGCATGTACGCAGGTATTGGGCGTATCACCGCCAGGTTTTGTACCAGTTCAACTGCACCTTACATCTGAATGTATGGCCAAACCGCTGCTGCCTCAATCGGTATGCTGGTTTGGCTGCAATCCGGGCGCAAAAATCTGCCCGACGCCGAGCTGCCCGGTGACCGGTGCAGAGCGCCCCAACAGACAGTTTGAGGATCGGATAAGTATTGCCCGTATCGCGCCCGCCCTGGAGCTAATCGTCGGCGTACTTATTCAACAAAACTACTTCGCGGTTTGCAACAGAGTACCGTCACGCTACAGGAGCCGCACGACCTACCCGGACACAACTCCATGCCGCAGCTCACCAGCGATGCACTGCCTGCATCCATGCACTGACCCGGTCCGTATAAACCATCAAGGCTTCACATTGCCGACCGATTGCGTCGCAGCCTCCTTCATTCCAGATGTGGCCGGAATCCTACCAGTGTTGTCGTGGCCGGGAATAGGTTCGCTGCTCGGGACACCTTGAAGGCCGAGAAGCCCCTCATGAGTGACCGGGGGAGAGCGGACATTCGTCGTCATATCATCAACAGGCTCATTGCTGGGGACGGGAGCAGCCGCACCGATGCTTGTGGGGTCGCCGGTCCCCTCGCTTACGGATGGCTCGGCGCCGCGCGACGAGGCGGGCAATTCGGCGGGCAATGCGGCGGGCAATGCGGCGGGCACAGCACGCGTTTCAATATCCGCACTGGGAGGAAAGGCGGACGAGTGATAGACGGGCGAAGAAGGCACTCCGCCCACGCTACCCGAGAACGCTGCTCCTGACTGCATTGTTGTCAGGTCCGTGTATCCAAGGAACGGAGTGAGGGGCGTAACATATGGTGGTGGCGAGCGCACCTCCAACATCGTTGTGCTGCCCTTCTCCAGCAGTATTGTGTTGAGCAAATGCTGCAGCCGCTGCACCTCTTCCTTCTGTGTCCGCAGCTCGTCCAATGCACCGTTCAGCCGCACGGCGAGCATACCTTGGCCTTCAATGGCTGTACGTGCCACCGTCCGGAGTTCAGAAATCTCGCGCTGGACATCCTGCCGGCTAGCTGCAAAAGAGTCCTCAAGGGTCCTAATCGATTTCGAGATGGAGTCGTTCTGCATGTGGAGGGTTTGGAAGTTTGAGTTGACGCGCCGGTATATCTCGTCTGACCCTTGTGCATGCCGGACGACCTGGAGACTGTGCGAGCCCGTGACGGGCAGATCCATGTTGATGTCAGGAGCGGAGCTGGCACGGGGTGTAGACACTCCGCCACTGCTTGCTGCCTGCGAAGCCGCATCTGCGACACTGTCAGAAATCCCTGGCTCGGTCTGGACTGTGGGATTACATGCACCGAGTCAGCAACATACTCTGTTAGATCCCGCGAGAACAACGTACGACTCCACTTACGGATAGCCTTGGCGCGGCCATACATGCGCAGCCGCTTGTGGGGACGTTGGATGTGCCGCCGGGCACCCTCTGCCGCATTGCCCGGGTCCCGGCCCAGGACCTCCCCACCATGGCTGTCGCCAGCATCCTCCTCCTGGGAGTCGGGTCGTGGCCGCTTGGAAGGCAGGGACTGGCCTGGCTCTGAAAAGGGACTGTATGTGAGCGACAGTCAGTGTTGGACTCCAGCCATGGCCAACTCACCATTGTCGTTGTCGTTGTCGCGCACAGGACCATCCTGGTCTGCCTCGTCGTCGTCGTCGTCAGAGCCGCCAGTCATTGTCGCAGCAGTGCGCTTCTTCAAGCGCCTCAGCGGCTGCGACCTTTCACTATCACTGCTGTCGGCGCTCGCTACTGGTGCTGAAGGAGCAGCAGGCCTACGAGCTGCACGCCTGCCAGTTCCCTTGATGGTTGCCGGAGGCGAGGGGGCCCGGGGAGCCTCAGAGGCAGAGCCGTCCTCAAACTCAGAGGTAGGAGCCAGAAACCGGGCTCTTGCCGAGTTGGGGGTTCGTGGCTTCTGCATACGCCATTCTGAGTTCTTGGCCCAGCGCGAGGGCTTAAGGGTCTGGAGCTTATTGAGGAACCATGCGGGGGGTGTAAAGCCGCGGTCGTTGGCAAACCGCGGGCGGATGGACTTTGCTGGGTGAGGAGCATTGAGACGGCCTCGGAACTGAAAGTCGTACAGAATGTACAGACGCTGTTCCTTGGTCCATGTGTCTCCCGCCACGTCCCGTGGGACCAGCGAACAAGCGGCCTGGTTGTTCGTGCAATGGTTGCACATTGCGCCGTGCAGGAAGTTCACGCGGCAGGTTGCGCGGCTGTCATGGCATAAGAGGCACGGAATGACCTGGAGTCGTGGTTAGCAACATGATCAAGAATGAGCTAGGAGCTCAACGAACCATGACTACCCAGTGGTCCAACAAATCTTGCTCGTTGAAGTTGAAGTTGTCAGGGAAAGGCTCGGGGAGCACAAGGCGCGGGTATCCTGCCTTGCCGCGTCGTACATCCCCGCCCGTTTGGCCTGACTGGCCCCCCCTCCTTCAGTGTTGGCTGCCTTCCCCTTTGGTCGTATGGTAATGGTGCCAGAACCGGATGCTTGTGGGTTGGCCGGGGCAGCAGCCGAGGTCTTCTTCGGTGCCTTGCCTCTGGACGAACGGCGGCGACGTGTTACACCAACCGTGCCCGGCGATTTAGCGGCTGCTGGCGTGCTCTTGACAGCGGGCGGTGCGACCTTGTCTGCTGCCCGAGTACGTGCCCGGGTGCGTACGCCCTTCTTAGACGGGGATCGGCAGGGGGTGCTGTCTCGGACATGTCAACATCGGACGGTTCAGCCTCGGGCCGCTCTACATCAGCAGTGTCGCGCTCGGCCGCAGGACCCTGCGACGGATGCGCATCTGGCGATTGGGTGATGGACGCGTGGGGTGCGGTCGGATTAGTGTTGGGGTCGGCCGCAGAGGTGCCAGCGTTCAAAGCTTGAGAAGCGGCTGCTTGCTGTGGCGGAAGACGTGCGGATGTGCTACTCCATCCGGTGCTGCAGTAGTGGCATGAGAGGGCGCTGGGGTCACAGGATGGGTCGGTGACGCTACGGGACAGGCTGGCAGAATGAGCGACTCAGACAATGCAATAAGATCATGTAACGCACCAGCAGTGTCCCACCAGCCACCTACAACCGGCTGAAACTGATAGTTCCTGTCGCGCGTGAAATTGCGAACCGTCTCCGGGCACCGTGCGGGATCCAACGACTCAATGTCGAGGGGCCGCTTTTCAAGGAACGCCGTGTTGTATTCCTGGAGAAACGCGAGGGCAAATAGAGGAAGAGCAAGCTCTTGGGAGGGCAGCTGTTTGAGAAGGGCCGCAAGCTCGCGGAGCTCTTGACGAAGACCACGATCCCAGCCAGGGCGGGCAGGGCTGGGAGCGGGAGGCCGGGCAGTCCAGGCAGTCTGAGCCCGGGCAGATTGAGCATAGACTTGTTCGACAATGGTGGGCGACTGAGCAGCAGGAAGATTCATGGCGGACATACAGGAGCAGTGTTGCGTGTAGTGGTAGCAGTAGGTAAGACCCGGGCACCGTGGATGACCCGCGGGCACAACGCGACGCGTCAACAAATCACGTGATCGCAAGAAGAACGAACCAACTTGGGGCTGGCATGCCCCGGCTGCCCGGGACCGCAAACCGTGCCGCACTTGTCCTGGACTGAATCGGTAAGTCGTTTGTATCCTATACGTGTATGATAACTCACTGGTGGGCGCAAAAGCAACCGGCTCACAGAGACCATGCCCGTATGTATGTGATCTGATCAGACATCAACAGCTGTTAATGATTTGTCTCTAGAAACGGAGCAAACGGACGGGCAGAAAACGTAATTCAGGTGCATACGACAGCGGTGAGGAGGATGGCACCCTCGTTGGGTCGCCAATGCAGATTCCGCCGGGCTTGGGGACTGATCGTAAGTTCAATCACTGCGTATCTGATCTGAGTGCAGGGATAACTGGGGAGGCAACGCCCCTGGACCTGCCGCAGAAACCAACCCAGTTAGCCCCGATGTTGGTGCATCCGAGTCACTGGTACATAACATATCTGCGCCCGCAAGGGGCTCAATGAGCCCGCGTGCAGAATACCTTGGCGGCGCATCAAGGCGGGCGACGGGCCCAATAGGACGGACTCTCCGCCAGTCCCCCGAGGCTACCGAAGACCTCTATGGTCCACCAACCAGCCCCATCGGCAGCCTGCCCTTACTGCCAGGCAACCTCGCGGATGGCAGCCCGGGCAGGCCAGACGAGCCGGGCAACATGCCCTCCGACCCTCTCCTCTCTCCCGCGGGGAACGTCCCGGCACGCATTCCAACCGGCGGGCACGCGGAATATTTGGGCGGCGTCCCGGGCAGTTCATTCGGACCACCTACGAGCCCGATAAGCTACTCGCGCCCCCAGCTGTACGACGATTCCGGCGATACGTACGAGCCGCTCGGTAGCCCCATCGGCAGCCTCCTTCCACTGCCCGGCAACCGCAAGGATGGCAGCCCGGGCAGGCTAGACGAGCCGGGCAGCATGCCCTCCGACCCTCTCCTTCCTCCCGCGGGGAACGTCCCGACACATACTCCAATCGGCGGGCATGCGGAATATTTGGGCGGCGTCCCGGGCAGTGTATTCGGACCACCGACGAGCCCGATAAGCTACTCGCACCCCCAGCTGTACGACGATTCCGGCGATACGTACGAGCCGCTCGGTAGCCCCATCGGCAGCCTCCTTCCACTGCCCGGCAACCGCGCGGACGGCAATCCGGGCAGGCTAGACGAGCCGGGCAGCATGCCCTCCGACCCTCTCCTCTCTCCCGCGGGGAACGTCCCGGCACGCATTCCAACCGGCGGGCACGCGGAATATTTGGGCGGCGTCCCGGGCAGTTTATTCGGACCACCGACGAGCCCGATAAGCTACTCGCGCCCCCAGCTGTACGACGATTCCGGCGATACGTACGAGCCGCTCGGTAGCCCCATCGGCAGCCTCCTTCCACTGCCCGGCAACCGCGCGGACGGCAACCCGGGCAGGCTAGACGAGCCGGGCAGCATGCCCTCCGACCCTCTCCTCTCTCCCGCGGGGAACGTCCCGGCACGCATTCCAACCGGCGGGCACGCGGAATATTTGGGCGGCGTCCCGGGCAGTTTATTCGGACCACCGACGAGCCCGATAAGCTACTCGCGCCCCCAGCTGTACGACGATTCCGGCGATACGTACGAGCCGCTCGGTAGCCCCATCGGCAGCCTCCTTCCACTGCCCGGCAACCGCGCGGACGGCAACCCGGGCAGGCTAGACGAGCCGGGCAGCATGCCCTCCGACCCTCTCCTCTCTCCCGCGGGGAACGTCCCGGCACGTACTCCAACTGGCGGGCACGCGGAATATTTGGGCGGCGTCCCGGGCAGTTTATTCGGACCACCGACGAGCCCGATAAGCTACTCGCACCCCCAGCTGTACGACGATTCCGGCGATACGTACGAGCCGCTCGGTAGCCCCATCGGCAGCCTCCTTCCACTGCCCGGCAACCGCGCGGACGGCAATCCGGGCAGGCTAGACGAGCCGGGCAGCATGCCCTCCGACCCTCTCCTCTCTCCCGCGGGGAACGTCCCGGCACGCATTCCAACCGGCGGGCACGCGGAATATTTGGGCGGCGTCCCGGGCAGTTTATTCGGACCACCGACGAGCCCGATAAGCTACTCGCGCCCCCAGCTGTACGACGATTCCGGCGATACGTACGAGCCGCTCGGTAGCCCCATCGGCAGCCTCCTTCCACTGCCCGGCAACCGCGCGGACGGCAACCCGGGCAGGCTAGACGAGCCGGGCAGCATGCCCTCCGACCCTCTCCTCTCTCCCGCGGGGAACGTCCCGGCACGTACTCCAACTGGCGGGCACGCGGAATATTTGGGCGGCGTCCCGGGCAGTTTATTCGGACCACCGACGAGCCCGATAAGCTACTCGCGCCCCCAGCTGTACGACGATTCCGGCGATACGTACGAGCCGCTCGGTAGCCCCATCGGCAGCCCCCTTCCACTGCCCGGCAACCGCGCGGACGGCAATCCGGGCAGGTCGGACGAGCCGGGCAGCACGGCCTTACACGCGCTTCAGCCTCCGGATGCGGACATGCGTCCTACAGTGGGATGGTTTGTGAACGGACGAACCTCCCTGGGGACGAAGTTCTCCCTGGTGCCTATGGATGCCTCTGCCGACGTGTCGGCTCCCACACCGCAGGCCACCAGTACATCACCCGTCGCTCGGACTGATAATCGGACCTTTTACCCCGATATCCGCTCGCCATCCCCACAACACTCGATTGGAGATCGGATGAGGTTAGATGCACCTGACTCCACAACCATTATGCCCGTGGCGGACCAGTCCACCGTATCATCATCCCACACTGGACATGTTGGGGGCTCACCCTGCGGTAGCGGCCCAGGCCCTGCGGGCCGCCAGTCTCCGATTGCAGGTGGCAGTACAAGCAGACCTGTCGATAGAACAACCCCTGGCACATACAGTAAATCTCTACTCCGCATGGCTGAAGAATCCACATACCGCAGTGGCGAACGCCTCACGTACTTGCGGGGCGAAAGTCGCGCGTGGAAAGAAGTGGTTGTGGCAGTACAAAGAGCGGATCTGACGACCATGATGAAGAACGCGGGGGAGTGGAGCTGCTATAACGAGATTCTGTGTAGCATCGGAGAAGAGTGGTATCCGACAAGACTCAGTAGTATAATGCATCGCTGCATAGGGGAAAACCTCCGATTCCACTGCCTCGCCCGACTGCCCGGGCATCCGATCTGCCTGCCCGGGAACCCGTTCTGCCCGAAAGATGCCCTGCCCGGGATGTCGTCTGCCCGGCAAAATGGCCTGCCCGGAGATGTGCTCATAGACCGTCATCGTATGTGAGTGCATAGGGGCGCTCGGCCAATTAAATCAACATCGTTACATGTATTCCCTCGGGCAAACTATCCTGCAGATCGCTCAGATATGCCTCGAGCCTCTCTTGCTGCTCCTCATATGGTGTCCGAGTGCCTGCCTCGCACAACTCTTCTTCCATCTCAAGGAGAGCCGGAGGAGGCCACTCTGGCTCATCATCGACCGTGTCCCTGAGATCGAACCGCCTGCACCACTCCCAATCGGGGGAGTTGCCGTACCAGTAGTCCTCCCAAGACCATGGCGGCGCTGCACAACACTCCTCCGGGTCGTCCTCAATGTCTGTGTTGGACCAGGATGCTAACCATTGCAATCGATCAGCATTTAATCACATAGGGAAAAATACATCAGACATACCGAAGGCTGGCAGACTCTCTTCGAGATCGCGCAAGTATGCATCGAGGCCCTCTTGCTCCTCATCAGACGGTGGCTGCCCACCTACATCACGCCGCATCTCTTCTTCCAGCTCAAGCAGCGCCGGTGGAGGCCACTCTGGTTCATCCACCACTACATCGCCCAGACCCAGCCGCCACCGCCACTCCCACTCAGGGGCAGTCCCGTACCAATAGTCCTCCCACGACCACCGCACAGGAGGACTGGGACAGTCGTCCGGGTCGTCTTCGGGGTCCGGGTCGGACCAGGATTCCCCGTACTCGGATGGCACGGAGACCTCAGTTGGCTCCATGTCCGTCAATGGATCCAAGCTCGGACTGGCACTGATGTTGAAGCTCCGGAACTGGCGCATCAGATGCAGCTCGATGTCGCGTTCTGCCCCTGATGGGAAAAATTGTCATAGGCTATTTGGCCAGCCATGCAAGAGACGCACCGAAGAGATGATCATGCACACTCTCCAACAGAGCTGTGGTAGTGCTATCTTGTAGATCTCGACCAACATCAGCACAAAGTGTGTTACGAATGCAGGGAAGCAAGAGTATACCGGTGACCACCAGGGAATAATCGGATATACGAGTCTGAAGCAGATGCAGCTGTGCAAAATGACTGAGTTAATGCCCGTTTCCGAAACGTACGGAGGAAGCTCACCTGGACAACCAGAGCACTCAGATATTGAGACGGGGTCACGGGAGATGGCATGGTGTGGAGGAAGCGATGGTTTGGAACGAGAACCATGAAGAGTATGCCTTATCAGGGCATCATCACATGAGGGGCATCGCTTGCCGGACTTGAACGCCGGCATGGCGGCGACCCTCTCCCGTATGCTCATTGAGGAGGGAACATCCCCTCAACCCTTTGCGAACTGTTAATTGTGCAGGTCCTTGATGACGGCTTTGCAATCTGCGCCTTATGCAGACACAACGATCACCACGATAGGGCCGGGTGGGTGGTGCCCTGAGGATGGGAGCACTTCATGGGGCCTCCAACATTGCCGTAGCGCATCCAACTGGGCGCCAGAGATGGCAGAAGGATTCTCGATGGAGGCTGCTAGCCCGCGATTTCGGCCCGAGCGGGCCCGCGAAACCAGCCCGCAGTGCGAACTGCCCCGAACAACTGCCCGGAACAACTGCCCGGAACAACTTCCCAGAACAACTGCCCGGGATGACTGCCCGGAATGACTGCTGCCCACAATAAAGGTGCTCTATGAAGAGATGGATGACAAGGACTGGTCTTCCATTGTGCTTAAGCACTGACCCTGGGGGTGCTTGCATTATGCTAATAAGCGGGAGGAACATTGGAACCAGTAACAGAATGTGGGGCGTCAGATGCGGATACCTGCAAGGGCAGGTGTTGGACGAGATATCATCCGGCAAGATCATAGGAAATGATCTTTCAGCTGTAGATGTGGATGGAGGTGTGTACAGAGAACCCAGCCGGACTGGACCGCTGATCTGAGCCGGACTGCACCCCTGAGCTGTACAGCTGCGACCGTACTGCCAGCGACCGGCAGTACCGAGCTGCTGCACGAGCTCAGGACCGCCGTATGTGACTCCGAGTCCCACAGAGCAGTGCTAGAGACGCCACAGAAGTACATGGATGCTGTCGGGAGCTGCTACAGAGCGGCGCGGTGCTGGGCAGCGGCGCACCGGGGTGGGCCGGCCGGACTTCGGAAGCGGCCAGGGATGTGGGCCAGCCGGACTGCACCCCTGAGCTGTACTCCCCCCCGCCGAAAGTGTTTGAACGCCTATGAATAGGCGCCCAGTGCGGGTAACTTATATCAATGAAATCTCACTCATAAGCAAAGTTATGTCTGAGTCACTGGGCATGTATGATAGGTAGACATCTGATGTTCCAAGTGGTGGGTATAGAACTGTATAATGATTTGGTAGAATAATGTAGAGGGAGAACCTTTTCCGTAGCATCATTCTTGCACTGACCCCAACTCTGCCCTGCATAAGGCCTCCTAGACTTATTGAGACAACCTCAAAAGCATACTTACAGACACCTGAGAGCCTCACCTACATACCATATAAATTTCAGGATCTAACATTGAAATCCGGGGGAGTAACGGTGGGTATAACACAGCAGTTGGACTTGCCTCAGCAACAGAGCAAGCAATCATCAGTGGGCAGTCCCTGATCAAGGGCTCCTGGTAGAGTGCTACTATAGCCAATAAATAGATGAGGTACAGGTAGTGTGGCTACAGTCCACAATAGGCCCTAGGCATGAGAGTTGTAATGTCCAGGCTGCATAAGCTTGAAGCCGGGAAGTTAGCCTAGTCTGTCCACCAAGTTACACCCATGATTACTCCTCCAGAATTTCACGTTAAATCCTGAAATGTACATGGCACACCCATGAGGCTCTAGTGTACCTGTAGATAATTATTTGAGGATGTGTCTATAAGTTGAGGCAGACTTAGGGAGGGCAAGATCCAGAATGGGGGTGAGGACACAGTTGGCGCTCTACAAAATTCTATCAAACAAAGCATGCAATGTTTCAAATGTGCACTATGGCCTTAAGTGTATGTCTACTATATGCACCTAGTGGCTTAGACGGAATGTGGATACTGAGTGCAATATGCTGATTATATTGTATGCATACGAGGCGCCGGCGCCTAGGTGTTCAAACA
The DNA here is from genome assembly GCA_001792895.1 of Lentinus brumalis. Taxonomy (NCBI): domain Eukaryota; kingdom Fungi; phylum Basidiomycota; class Agaricomycetes; order Polyporales; family Polyporaceae; genus Lentinus; species Lentinus brumalis. Next base: position 23,948 of record MARA01000049.1, read on the forward strand.
CTTTTGGCGCCCGCTAGTACAGCTGCGACCGTACTGCCAGCGACCGGCAGTACCGAGCTGCTGCACGAGCTCAGGACCGCCGTATGTGACTCCGAGTCCCACAGAGCAGTGCTAGAGACGCCACAGAAGTACATGGATGCTGTCGGGAGCTGCTACAGAGCGGCGCGGTGCTGGGCAGCGGCGCACCGGGGTGGGCCGGCCGGACTTCGGAAGCGGCCAGGGATGTGGGCCAGCCGGACTGCACCCCTGAGCTGTACAGCTGCGACCGTACTGCCAGCGACCGGCAGTACCGAGCTGCTGCACGAGCTCAGGACCGCCGTATGTGACTCCGAGTCCCACAGAGCAGTGCTAGAGACGCCACAGAAGTACATGGATGCTGTCGGGAGCTGCTACAGAGCGGCGCGGTGCTGGGCAGCGGCGCACCGGGGTGGGCCGGCCGGACTTCGGAAGCGGCCAGGGATGTGGGCCAGCCGGACTGCACCCCTGAGCTGTACAGCTGCGACCGTACTGCCAGCGACCGGCAGTACCGAGCTGCTGCACGAGCTCAGGACCGCCGTATGTGACTCCGAGTCCCACAGAGCAGTGCTAGAGACGCCACAGAAGTACATGGATGCTGTCGGGAGCTGCTACAGAGCGGCGCGGTGCTGGGCAGCGGCGCACCGGGGTGGGCCGGCCGGACTTCGGAAGCGGCCAGGGATGTGGGCCAGCCGGACTGCACCCCTGAGCTGTACAGCTGCGACCGTACTGCCAGCGACCGGCAGTACCGAGCTGCTGCACAAGCTCAGGACCGCCGTATGTGACTCCGAGTCCCACAGAGCAGTGCTAGAGACGCCACAGAAGTACATGGATGCTGTCGGGAGCTGCTACAGAGCGGCGCGGTGCTGGGCAGCGGCGCACCGGGGTGGGCCGGCCGGACTTCGGAAGCGGCCAGGGATGTGGGCCAGCCGGACTGCACCCCTGAGCTGTACAGCTGCGACCGTACTGCCAGCGACCGGCAGTACCGAGCTGCTGCACAAGCTCAGGACCGCCGTATGTGACTCCGAGTCCCACAGAGCAGTGCTAGAGACGCCACAGAAGTACATGGATGCTGTCGGGAGCTGCTACAGAGCGGCGCGGCGCTGGGCAGCGGCGCACCGGGGTGGGCCGGCCGGACTTCGGAAGCGGCCAGGGATGTGGGCCAGCCGGACTGCACCCCTGAGCTGTACAGCTGCGACCGTACTGCCAGCGACCGGCAGTACCGAGCTGCTGCACGAGCTCAGGACCGCCGTATGTGACTCCGAGTCCCACAGAGCAGTGCTAGAGACGCCACAGAAGTACATGGATGCTGTCGGGAGCTGCTACAGAGCGGCGCGGTGCTGGGCAGCGGCGCACCGGGGTGGGCCGGCCGGACTTCGGAAGCGGCCAGGGATGTGGGCCAGCCGGACTGCACCCCTGAGCTGTACAGCTGCGACCGTACTGCCAGCGACCGGCAGTACCGGGCTGCTGCACGAGCTCAGGACCACCGTATGTGACTCCGAGTCCCACAGAGCAGTGCTAGAGACGCCACAGAAGTACATGGATGCTGTCGGGAGCTGCTACAGAGCGGCGCGGTGCTGGGCAGCGGCGCACCGGGGTGGGCCGGCCGGACTTCGGAAGCGGCCAGGGATGTGGGCCAGCCGGACTGCACCCCTGAGCTGTACAGCTGCGACCGTACTGCCAGCGACCGGCAGTACCGGGCTGCTGCACGAGCTCAGGACCACCGTATGTGACTCCGAGTCCCACAGAGCAGTGCTAGAGACGCCACAGAAGTACATGGATGCTGTCGGGAGCTGCTACAGAGCGGCGCGGTGCTGTCGGGAGCGGTGCTGTCGGGAGCGGTGCTGTCGGGAGCTGCTACAGAGCGGTGCATAAAAGATACTGCAGGGTGGCAGGCGACAACCTATATGGCATTACAGAGAGCTACAATGAATCCATACGTTCACCAAAACCCGTATGCCTCCCAGCCAGCTGCAGTGAACATCCTTCAGGCAGAGCTGTATGTCACCCATAAGAAGGGCTCCAAACAGCAATCTTGTCCTTGCATAAGTACAGCCGTTGCATATGAAGCATGTATTTGAGCTAGTATGCTGTCCCTCAAGGGTCCGGCTGGGCCACAGTGCTGGCATAGTCCCTCGGTCCGGCCGGTCCACACCTCTGCACAGCTGCCCAAAACCCGGCTGGGCCACCTGAGCAATCAGCTGCAGCAGTCCAGCCGGGTCCCACTGGCCCACTATCGTGGGGTTTTGTACGTCCTACTGAGGCATGTTTGTGGGAAGGTCTACTGCATGGGCTCTGTGGCGAAGGTACTTACCTAGGTCTTATTCGCATCTGTCTTCGGTTCCCTGTTGCGTCTTACAAGTTGACAATAATTCAACGCCTCGTCAAGCACCCGGTCCCACTCGCCACTCCGCAAGGCCGGAACAGGTGCAAGGGACGCGTCGATGTCGATGTTCGGGAATAGGCGGTCCAAGATGAGAGCGAAGATCTTGTCGTCATCGATCTCCTCGGACGGAAACTGCACGCGCATGATCTTCAGGCCGTGGTCCCGGAGTGGGAATGTTGAGACGTCTCCCATGACCATATCAAGAGGCAAATCGAGGATAGGGATGCACAGTTCACGGAGGTCCGGACAAGCATTTGCGAAGGCGAGGAGAATGAGAGGAGAGACATGGCCGTCTGGGTAGTCAGATAACAGTCGAAGGGAGACGATACACGGCCACGACGCAGCAAGCATGAGGAAGAGTGGGTCGGCGTATTTCATCGGTGCGCCCAGACGTCCAGTGAGCTTGAGCTCTACGTCCCGCAGCGAGCGTAGGCCGTTGAGCGGCGCGATCGTGGCGGCAAGATCGTCCGAGCCAGGCATACATATGGTGGCAGCCAGTCTCTCCAGCATTGGGCAGCGCTTCGCGAGCGCCCTGCATACCGCAAGAAGCTGTTGAGAAGACCATGAGCCTCCGCCGTTGTTGAAAGCGAAGTCGATGACCGTTTTCGAGCGGAATGTAGCAAGGACTTTGATTATCTCGCCTGCCGAGACGGAGTTGGTGATGTTGATCCTTTTCAGGCTGGGAAAACCGCAGAACTTGGGGTCAGAATTGTCGCCGAGCTCAATCAACAGCGTGAGGTCGGAAAGTGAGGTCATCCGAGAGAGCGTTTCCAACACGTGCAGGTCTACGATGGCGTCGCGTACTTCCAGAGTAGTAAGTTGATGGAGCGAGCCGACTGGCGATATAACGGAAGAGAGGTCATCCGTCTGAAGGTCGTAGAGGTGCAGTTCGGAAAGATTAGTCGCGCGAGGGACGATGTTGTGAAGCAGCGCAAGAAGACCGGTTGTCCAGTGATCCTGATACTGGTCAAAGTCTTTGAAGGTCAGGCTCAAGTGCCGCAGAGACGGTGACACGAGCAGAGCGAGCTCGGCGCTGGTCGAAGATACGACTTCCCAGTAAAGCTCCCGCACGGAAGGAAGAAGCGGTTTCTCTCCGAGAAGCATAGCGATATATAACCAGACGGATGATACGGCTGGCCTCGAGGATGCACCTTCGATGCAGCGCACGAAGCTCGCCAGGTACAGGCAGCGAGACCACTCATCCGATTTGATTGGACGTGTAAGGATCTACGATGTCACTCTTAGCGCGCATCGGCTGCATTATGTATGAGTACGCACATATTCCTCGGCAAGTTGCTCGGTCTCCACCACTTTCAATGCTGACAGAATACGCAGAAGCGGGTCGATCGAGGGTAAAGTCGCCCATTCCTGGTGAAGAACGCGTTGAACGTTCTCCAAACTCGCGCCAGTCTCGACAAGGTGAGGCGAGTTTCAGAATCCGCTCCGGCTTGAAGGTGCTGGAAGAGCTCCTCGAGGATGTCGCAACACGCCAGAGCGCGATGTGTGGAACTTTGCGACTGGGAGATGAGCATCTGCAGGAAGCCGGGCAAAATACTGCGTCAGTTCTCCTGTATGCGGCATGATTGAAGCGCGATGGATTGCTCATCCAGGCTTTGCTCCGTCTCTGCATGATACGGCGCGTATGACATGGGTATGAGTGTCGAACAGGGATACAAGGACATCGGGCGGACTGTATGCGCACCACAGACCTCGCATTCTCACATCTTCCCATCAACGTGTGCACTGAGTCGCGTTTGCGCTCACTCATCCACAGCGAGATGCTATATCGTCGATAAGGGCATGCACGCGAAGAACCACTTCTTCCGATGACCCATAATGTGAACCTTCCCCCACCCATCGCCCGAGTGCACTGGGATTGCGACGAAGATGCATACACAGAACTCCCAAGGCAGAGATCTCACACCAAAGTGGCCCGACGCAACTCGCGCATCCTGAAACTGACAGGAAAGGGCGACTCACAGAAGGGACGAAGTCGCAATCAGAAATCGAGTTCGTCTGCTGGCTCATCCCGTTCTTGCAGATTTGCGGTGACCGTTGTAGCGAGGCTTGTCGTCGCGCAGGGGTTCGCCGACAACGTTACGGGACCACAGCGCGAGAATTCCGTGCAGTTGAACTGCAAGTGACCCAAGATTGAGCAGAAAGTATCTCTCCTTAGGTAAAGACGAACCTGAACAGTTCCGAGGGCAATAGAGAAGGCGGCGAGGGCGATGTGGAAGGCGTCGGGAGTAAGTCCTCAACAGGAAATTCCCGCCGTTACTTGGTTGGGCATGTGATTGAGCGCGCATGCGTCACCGCATTGAGCCCTGCAGGCTCATCAACTTCTACTACGTAGTGCTATCTCTCTTCCCAACCACAATGACCTCAGTCCCGAGCAGACGTCGAGCTCGACGGCCTCGACGCCGTACGTTGAGGCCTGGCTCGCCGGCCCCGCCAACACCCAGTTCTACACCCGCACCTACGCCACCCCATCTCCTCGGGCGGTCCTGCTCTTCGTGCACGGGTTCGCCGAGCACGTTGGGCGGTACGAGTGGGCTCACAGTACGTACGCGTCGCGCGGCATCACAGTGTTTACATACGACCAGCGTGGGTTTGGGCGCACCGCACTCGACAGAGAGAAGAAGAGCGGGCACAGCTCGTACGGGCGGACGAGCGCGAAGGAGCAGCTTGGGGACATTGAGTGGTGGGTGAGGTACCTCAAGAAGGAGTACGAAGGTCTCCCGGTGTTTCTTATGGGACACTCAATGGTGCGTGGCTGGGGCAGCTCAATATATGCGCATTGTATGTGGGTGTATGCGCTAACGAGTACCCCTCTAGGGCGGAGGACTAGCTTTGGCATTCGGCACGCGGACGTCCCCGCCCCCCGACAAGGACACCCTGGCCATGTTGTCTGGCGTCATCGCGTCGAGTCCGCTCCTGCTGCAGACTTTCCCCGCGTCGAAGATCGCGCGTCGCGCGGGCGGGCTGCTGAGCGGGGTATTCCCTGGATTGGCTATTCCCGCGCCCGTCCCAGTAGAGGTGAGTATATGCGCTCTGGCAGTTGTATATATGCGCGAAGTTAACATTATAGACGGGCAGGATCTCTCGCATGATCCAGTCGCAAATAAAGCGAACGCCGCAGACCCGTGGATTATACAGAAGGGCTCGCTGAAGGGTCTGCATGACATGCTCAGCGGAGTACGGTATCTCGTCCGGTGGGTATCTTGATGTAGGCTCTGACATCGGTTGGCAGGGCGAACAACTTCTGTGGAACGACTACAAGCATTGGCCGAGGAGTCTTCCTGTGAGTCGGTCTTCGTATCAAGGCTGACCTTGTACCGACCAGCCCCGCAGCTCTTAATCGTGCATGGGGACGCAGATAGGGTGAGTTCAGCTTTGCACTCTCCATCCCTCCACAAGAAGTTGCTAATGAGCGTCGGACGCAGGTCACGTCGTTTAAGGCGGCCCAAGAGTTGTTCGACAAGCTGGACGCGGAGGATAAGGAGTTCAAACCATTCAAGGTCGGCTGTCCTACTGACGCTCCCTCGTTTCATTCACGGAGCTCATCTGTGTCCTTCTAGGGCGGGTATCATGAGCTCGTGCACGAACCCGACGGCGTGAAGGAGAAGTTCGTGGACGAGTGCATTGCTTGGGTGCTGAAACACGTCGAGGGCCAGGCGCCGCAGGGGGCGACGGAGATGACGGCGTCGAAGCTGTGATACCGCTAGGGTGACGCTCACTCACCCGGACACCTACATCTCATTGGATACGCTCTTGAGGATACCCTCGGACGCGCATGCATACGACTCGGACGGTTGGGGCTTTGAGGTGAGCATCTGTACGATACCGACCGTTGCATCATAACTGCATTAGCTCTTTCTTTCGGACGGGCTTGCGCTGCAGCCACTTGAAGATGAGGTTCTCATGGAACTGTCGCGCGGCGGGGACGAGACTGAGGTGATGTCAGAACCAGATCTATCTGAGACGTCAGACGGAGTCTCGTAGCTCTTGTTTGCGTGCGCACTGAAGTTACTTGCGCATACATAGAAGAACGATGCTATAGGTGGATCATCCGGACATGGCTTCGACTTTACCGCGAGTTCCGCAATTGACAATTAACGAGCAACCAGCTGCAGCATGCGCCCTCCACCGTGGCAGCATTTACTGAAGCCTGGCTCGAGCCCGCCAGTACTCCGCCCGCATTTATCCAGCGTCGTCGACCTTCCGTCGTACTGTCCTTCCGAGTGAGTTTGTCGATGCATGATTCGGCGAGCTTTTGCTAACGCGCAAGCATAATCCCGTCGCGAAGCTCAATGCCGACAGTGCGGAAGAGCCCGCGATGATCCAGAGAGGCCCACTGAAGATCCTATCAGTGCTTGCTTTGCTCGCGAGTCGCTGGGTCGAAACTGCCAGCACCGTTCGCGGAGCCTTCCTCTGAGCGTCCCAGCTAGCTGCGCGCACGGACTGTTCGGATACTGTATGCTGGCGTCAGACTATCGCCCGATGCTCTCATGCGTGTCGTCGCAGCCCACACTGCGGGCATATTTTTTAACTGTGGATCGTCCACGGGTCCATTGCGTTGTGCCCGCTTTGTGCTCCCCCTTGGTGAGCATCATGCATTAACCTAACCTTATCACCACCACCTTCTCACTCAATGCATCTTCTTTGACTTCACATTGTGCGTCGTTACCTGTTTCGAATCGACCCCAAAGTTCATATGTACTCAATTACGCTCAAGCCTCAAGGTAAGTCAAGGCACCGAGTCTCTGCCAAGGACGTTGCTAACGGTGTTTGGTTGCAGGGCTGATTTGGGGCTGATGCATGATGGTGCGAGAGGTCGCGTCGTCGTCGGTCGAACGAGTTCTCACAATTTGATAGGCTGGAAAGCGGAGGATAAAGTGTTCAAACCGTTGAAGGTGCTTTGTCAATTTGAACCATTTCCGCCGTCCGGTGCTGATTAATGTTTCGCTGCGGGGCGGGTATCTGATACATGCTTGAACAGGCACTGTAAGGTCAGTTGGGGGTTTTAATACCCCCGGACGGGGGTGTTTACCGGGAATCACCACCAACGGGGGTGATCAGGTTGGACTGCCGGGAGGCAACCGGGAGGACGGGCTCGAACAAGCGCCCGGAAATTGTCACGTGCCCGTCAAACTTCACTCGGGTGTCGTCGTTTTCTCGTTCCACCACTTACTTTCACCATGGTCTGTTCTCTGCTTGTCGCTCATGACGATCTGCCATGTCTGGAGCTCCTGCTGGGTAGTCTGTCTAGCTAGGTCATCTATGGCTGGTCTAACTGAGGGCTTGGTGTCTCTAGATCTCTTGTCTCTCTGGCACTGTATCACTTGAGCTCGTCCCCTTGTGCCGCCATCTCGATGACTCTTGGAGGAACAATGCAGGTGAGTATTGATCCCATGTGTGTCCACCGCCTTCTATCACGTCGTACATTCTGCGAACCCCGGGCTCTCCATTCCCTATGTATACACTTGTACACCTTCGCCACGTTCAAGCCCCTGTTGATATGTACCGTACCCGAACCTACATGCATTTACTCACGCTCTGTGCCCTTATATGCGCATGCGTATGCGTTTAGCGCTACTATAGCTAGCTATAGCATAGTTGTATGCATACGTATACCCTGTACCATATATATATGCCCGCTGCGTCGCCATTATACCTGTATTGTACACTCCATGTTGTCGCAATATACTCATGTCTCTAACTGTCCATATCAGTCTGTCTGCGACCTCAAAGTGGCCTGTATTGAGCACAGGAAGCGTCAGGTCACCTCGGGAGATGGGGGTGAAATCAGACATTTTGGTGTAACTAATCAACCCTAAAAATCACCCCCAAAACCGGAGATTGTGTCGACCTTTTCCCTGGTTTTGCTCCAGTTTTCCGGGTGATTCCCCGGGGTGATTACCACCCCCACCTACCTCTACAGTGAGGGTGGAATGAAGTCCGTGGACGAGCGCAAGAACGTGTCCAGCTCGAGGGCGGAGACGGAGAGGACGAAGGGGTAGTGATGCGGGGCCGTTTGAAGAGTATTTCCGTGTATTAGCCTGAGCGGGAAGTGGTCCGTGCGGTCGCGTGGGATGGTGATCGCTGGGGCGGCCATCACTGCGTTGGGCGCGTCGTCGTTGTCTGCTTTTCTGCTCTCGCCGTTCGTGCACGCCCGTTTCGCTGTCTCTTCCTAAGTTCCTTCTTCGCGCGGGGTGGGCAGCTCAGTTCCGTTCGCAAGAGCTTTTTAAATAATACCTCATCGCTCATCGTCCGCACTCGCTCCCTTTTTGTGCGTGTCTTTTTCTGCCCCCACATTCGTTTGCCAGTCGTTCCAGACGCACCCTCCGCCGCACCTCCCTCCCTTCGCGCTCTGACCTCCGTTCTCTCTTCTCTCCTACCGTACTCCCCTGCTCTGCCGCTCGCGATGGACGACTCCCAGGCCGCGTTTGCAGCCCAGTACCAACCCTACGGCAGCTTTGAAATCGATATGATGAAGGTCAGCATCCCCCCGCAGCCCCCCTCTCCCCTTCTCGCCCAGCAGAGCGATATTCACCACAGCCCTCCGCCAGCAGAGGTCCATGGAACCCGTCGGCGGCCCCGACGCGAAAAAGGCCCGCTGGTCGCCCACCTCCTTCGGCCCTGGCAACGGGAACGGGAACGGGAATGCCAGCGCATCCGGCCTCAACCGCGGCGACGCGTTCGCAAACTACGGCTACGGCCCCCAGGCCGGCCTCGCGCAGCAGAACGGGTTCAACAACAACTCGCCCTCCGCCGGCTTCAACGGCAACGCGCTCTACTCGACCCCCACCCTCAGCCTCAACACGGCCGTCGCCGCCAACGGCATGTCCCAGCAGATGAGCCCCAACACCGCCGGCCCGTACACGCCCCAGAGCCAGCAGCCGCAGTCTGCGAACCCCAACTCCGCCAACCCGTACAACGGCTTCAACGGCTACAACATGCTGGGCATGGGCTTGCCCGCGATGGGTGTTCTGGGAGGGTTCGCGTACAACGGCCAGATGGCGGCCAACTTTGCTCAGGTGAGTCTCTGTCGCACTCTTGTTTCGCTCTGTCGTGGCTTTGGGTTGTCCGCTATCCCCGCTACCGCTACCGCTGCAAGATGTACGCTGCCCCCATCGTCTTGCTGGGGATCATGTTCCGCCCTTTTCTGTTCCCTCACACCCCGCATTCCTCTATCTCGCCCTCAGTCCCTCCCCTCGCGCATAGGCTTCTCTCCCTGTCGCGGGACCCGCTCGGAAAGTGCCCATCCGCTGGAGACCGGATTACGTAAACCGTAGTCTCCAGCAGAAGCATCAGAGAGATTGGCCTCCCGTTGGCTGGGCAGTGGAGCAAAAGACCGTTGATACACGTTTCCGGCCCTTCGCGACATCAGCGTCTCGATTGCGTTGTGTTCGTGCCTGAGGCCGATGGACGGAGTCGGGGTCACTAGGTCCCTACGGGGCGGATTCACTCAGCGGGCAGGGAGAAGCCATACTATGTGGACGATGTTCAGCGACAGGGCGCGGGCACAGTCCCAGTGTCGCGGAGGTAGACGGAGTCCGAGCACTTGATCTCGGCCTTGGCGTACGTACCGTCGAGTGGGCGGCTGCGACGAGTGCTCGCGGCCCTGCAGGCTGCAGCGTGCTCGCGTTGTTTCGCGACGCCGACTATATGCGCGTTTGTCAGCGAGCGGAGGCTGGTTGCGGCGCCCGTGTCGACCTGGACGCAGTCTTGGTCGCACTGTGTGATGTTTTGAGATCGTGGACGCTCACCGCTTTTACTCACAGCAATCGTTCAACGGGCAGCGCCTGCCTTCGCTGCAGATCCCCTCGCCGGCTGGTTCTCCGTACTCGCCCGCTGCGATCACGGCCGCGCTCTCGGCGCAGAACAACCAGACCGCACGCACTGTTTACGTCGGCAACCTTCCTGCGACCGCGTCTGTGGACGAGCTCCTCAACCTCGTCCACTTCGGCCCTCTGGAGTCGATCCGTGTTCTTCCTGAGAAGTCGTGCGTCTTCTTGTCGTTCTTGGACGGGGCGACAGCGGCGGCGTTCCACGCGGATGCGCTCATCAAGAAGCTGTCGCTTCACGGACAGGAGCTCAAGATTGGCTGGGGCAAGCCCTCCCCGGTCCCCAGCCAGGTTGCGCTCGCGATCCAGCAGAGCAACGCGAGCCGTAACGTGTACCTCGGAGGTCTCGACGAGGTCACGACGGAGGAGCAACTGCGCGACGATCTGAGCCGCTTCGGCCTTATCGACCAGGTCAAGATCGTGCGCGACAAGAACATCGGCTTCGTGCACTTCCTGAGCATCTCGACCGCGACAAAGGTCGTCAACACGCTCCCGACGGAGCCCTCGTGGGCAGGCAAGCGCGTCAACTACGGCAAAGACCGTTGCGCGTACATCCCCAAGTCGCAGCAGGCGGCGGCGCAGGCTGCCCAGGCAGCAGCGGCTCAGTCGCTGGTTGCACAGTCCGCGGCCCTCTCGCCCATCTCTGGTCACGCCGCGAACCCCTTCGCGTCCCCTCTGTCGCCATACATGCCCTTCTCGCCTGACGCGCTCTCGAGCCTCGCAGGCGGCCAAGGCCTCAACCGGACCGTGTACCTCGGTAACATCCACCCGGAGACTACCACAGAGGATCTTTGCAACGCCATTCGTGGCGGTGTTCTGCAGAGCCTGCGTTATATGCAGGACAAGCACATTGCTGTACGTATATGTATGCATGTGTACCGGATCTTGATCACTGACAGCTTCGTTCTTCTTGCGCAGTTCGTGACGTTCGTCGATCCTGCTGCGGCGCTCACGTTCTTCCAGGTGGCGTCCTACCAGGGCCTGACGCTGAACAACCGCCGGCTTAAGATCGGCTGGGGCAAGAACTCGGGCCCGCTGCCGCCTGCGCTCGCGCTGGCCGTGCACTCGGGCGCAACGCGCAACGTGTACGTGGGGAACATCGAGGACTTTGACACCTTCACGGAGGAGAAGCTGAAGCGCGACTTTGGCGAGTACGGCGAGATCGAGCTGGTGAACTTCTTGAAGGAGAAGAACTGCGCGTTCGTGAACTTCACGAACATTGCGAACGCGATCAAGGCGATTGACGGGGTGAAGAACAAGCCGGACTACGCGAACCTGCGCATCGCGCACGGGAAGGACAGGTGCGCGAACCCGCCGCGGTCCGGGCCGCAGGGCGGATCTGGCGGGCGGAGGGGCGGTGGGGGCGCGAGCTCCCAGCCCCCGAGCGCGATCGAGCCTCCCGAGGGCGAGAACCCGCTCAAGTCCGCGACGGAGAACGGCATCAAGGATGAGATGAACGAGGTCGCGGACATTCCGATCCCGTCCGGCGAAGTCGAGGCGTCCGCATGAGCTGCACGTAGACATGACATACGATAACCGACAAGATGCGCACACACAACATACCCCCAGCGCACACATTGTAACATCCGGTGGCTGCTTGGATACCCCTCCTCTCGTCTGTATATCGTGCTCTCGCCTCCGCCTCTCGATCTGTCCGAACGACGCGTCCCACAATGCTCTGCGACTGTACTACCTCACCTCGATGCCCACTTCTCAAAACCCCTCCGCGTGCCGGGCAACTCCGTGCTCGTCTATCTGGATCCATCCCCCGCGGGTCGCGTGAGCGAGCGAGTGTCCGCGCGTGGACCTTGGGCTATTGGTTGCTCGCTCTTTATCAACTTGGCTTTCGTCCCCCGCGCCTCGTTCTTCCTCCTCCCCCATTCCCCATCCTCCCCATATGCCCCTTCTTCTCCTTCCCTTTTCGTTGCCTTGAAACGGTCACTACCCCACCCCGGCCCCCCAAACCCCTTTCTTTCGTTTCTCCCGCCTCTTTTTCTTCCTTCGCGATTACAGCTCTTTCTTCCCGTGCCCGTTACCAAATCTCAGACAGTGTGTGTACGCGGACGCGCACGGGCCTTTAGCGCCCGCCGCGTCCGGCGCCGCTCGTTGCCTCGTATAACGTACCTCGTACTCTACCTACCCATGGCTCCGTCGCTGTCTGACCGTGTGCACTTATCCCATCCCCATTCCATCCTCCTAGTCTCCCAGATCTCATGTCTCCCAAGTCTCTGAGTCTCGTTTTCCCCTTGATACCGGTACCATACTCCTCTGTGGCCGTAGTGCGATGCGTTCGATGCGGGTGCTATAGCGATGCAGTAATTTTTCCCAATTTGAATCTGCGTGTATCCTCCAAACACACATAGTCTCTACGTCGAAGTAGCAATGGAGTCTCTTTTCCTCTCTAGAATCTGAAGAATGCGTGTTACGACGTCGGTGATGCCAGACGTGCGCGTCGGCTGCTGGTGCTGCGTGCTGCATGTTGCCGTGCCGATGGCCCCTCGGTGAGTCTGCCTGTCGCTGTACTTGCGCAGTACGTCTGACTCATTATGCATATGTTCTGTTGTTCAACCAATAGGTCAGGATGCTCTAATACGGTGGTTGAAAACATTCTTCGGCAACTTCCGGAATTCGTGTCCTTCGACCAACACTGTGACCCGACCTCGACCTGATACTTCTGACTCTTCAGATCCAGACCTCACAAACACTTCTACTGCGCATCATCACCAGAATGCTGAACAAGAGCCGATATCTTGCCAATGCTATATCGTCCCTGAAAGCCAAGCAGGTGCCGCCGCCGGCGACAGTCATCAGGGGATCTATGCTCGTTGCCCCTGAGGTGCTTCGCAGTATGAGCAGAGCGAACGACTTCAGGAATGATCCACCCATGGCCGACCTTTGCCGGCGCGTCCGTTTCTGGCAAGAATATGCGAAGGAGCCTTATCATGTGAGCATGCGTTGATAATATCAATCGAACGCAGCAGGGTTCGACTGACGACGCGACTTAGGGATACAATCCCCAAGTCATTCCAGAATGCGTCTATACGGCAGTAAACCGTATCTTGATGAAGTATCCGGATAGAAGTGTGGGGATAATTCCCCAGTTGGACTTCAAGAATGACCTGGACGAGGGGGGTTTCTACGATCCCGAGGTTTCGACACCCTCGCTTGCCGGTTGCAGTCTTCGATATGCGCTGGTACATCATCCTGACGACGACTGTGAGTAAGGTTCTCGAGATGCAACCGAGTTGCGGAAGCTGACGACCGTTCAGGGACACTTCGCGTACGCATCGGCCTTGTCGATGCACTGAAGGAACGCAAAGATCTCACCTGCTGCATCGTCATGGAGGCAGATCCCTGCAGAGGCGGTTATCGCACCTATCGCCCAGCTGTCGCCGCCGCCGCCTCCGCGCTCATGTCGCGGACTGCGTGAGTGCTTCATTCGTGCGCTAGCTCCTCCTCTCATTGGTCAGGTGCGGCAGACTCACAGAAGTGAGGACGTGCATCACGGACGGGAGGTTCTGGATATTCGGTCGCCTCAAAGCGCAGGACGATGGTGTCCGAGTGTACACGGGCATTAGCCCACTGATTTTCGAACCTCCTGCGGAGGATTACAATGTTCCCACCGGCCCTGACGGGGACAGGACCATGCGATCGCAGCTCGCACTCGTGGTCGGACTGCTAGCAAGCTGGGTGAGTCTCTGGACGAGATTGTCCTCTGCAATGGCGCGCTGACTGTGTGGTTACAGATTGACGGAGCAGCCCCGTTCATTGGGGTGACCCCAAGGCGGGTTTGAGGGGAGTTACTAACCATCTTCACTGCAATCTGCGATTTGTCCCCCATGTAAGACAAGTATGCTAAGGCAGATTCAGACGGTAGTCGCCCAATCCTTGGCGACATCTGTGTCTCCAACGTCCCTCGACTCTTCGTGTACATGAGCGCATGCCATGCGCTCAGGTACATCGACTTAGGCTTCGGGTGCAGGTGAAGCGCCAGGATCAGTCCGGCAATTACTGCATCCTGCGCGAGAAACCGGTCCTGGCCTTGCGGTGAATGAGCAGGGACGTCCAAGGATGCCATGCTGAGGGGTTTTCTCGACCCCTTTTTCTCTCTCTCTTTTCGACAGTGTTGCCGTCGGTGATGGTGCTCGCGTTCGCGTTGTGGTCAATCGGGCATGTGACTCAATGTTGTGTGAATAGTTTGGGAGTCGTCCGAGCGGGCTCGGATGCGACACGTTCGCTTTTGTTGTCTTCGTCCATGACAAGGGGCGAAGTACGACTGCCATCGATTCGCTATGTTCCGTACAAGGTGTGCAGGATACAATATTACCTCCTACCGCTATACATGCGCTCGGGTACATCAAGAGTCGAAGGACGTTCGCGACGCGGATGTCGGAGTGGACCAGTGCTGAGGGATGGGAGTGCACGAGGTGACTGAGTCCGAACAATTCTCTCTACTGTATATCGTGTCATACATTGGGACGGGGCGCAACGCACACTTCGGTCCATTTAGTGCCCTATGGTTCGAGATACTTTGAGATACTTTGTATCGTACGTTTGGAGCACTGTAGACCTCAGGAAGAATGGTCACTAGCTTCTTCCCCCAATTCCTGTCCGATGAACGGTGCTAATCCGTCGATCTGAACGCCAACGGTGAGCGCGCCATTGCAGACAGTGCCCTCGCTCAAGTGAAGACACTCACCCAACATGCCAGCATTTTGGTCACTAGGGACAGACGCCCTCGCATGCTATCGATAGGAGGTGTGAAACGCGGAACGGTACACACGGAAACCGGTTCGAGGTCCATGTATACCCGGCGGCCGTCCCGCATCACGAGGCGACCAAACATCCAGTCCTCTCCATCGGTTACACACGTCCTCACCTCAGCGAGCCTGTGATACACCAGTGAGGAACTGAAGAGCAAGCGTGCCGATATCACGCAATGGTGCACTCACGAGGTATGCGACATCAAGGCCAACGCTGCCGCGATCGCATCTGGACGAAAGGAGAGGACGCCGTGCTTCCGGCCCTCCGCCGCCTCGATTATGATGCAGCAGGAGATATCGTTGCGTTTCTTCATTGCTTTAATTGCGCCGTTTTTGCTCTGGATTATCGCGACTAGACGGACGTCAGCATGTGTTACTGCCCGGGGACGGGTCACGGCCCCGGATGCTCGATTGCTACATACCTTGGAGACCAAGCCTGCGGTCGTTGGGATAATGTAAGACCGCATAGCGAACCTGGCTGATTGTCGGAATGCCCATTCGCTCCCCGTTGGTAATACTGGGCTCGGTGGCGGCTGGAGATTGGTGTCCATCCGGTCCGCCGAGCTCAAAATGAGGCAGTATGGCGATGTCTTTGTCCGGATACTTCTCCATAATGCGCTTAGCAGCTACGCACAGGCATTCCGATATGAACTGAGGATTCCACTGTGTGTTCTGGAGGATGAGCTGTGAGTATAGATCCAGGAGTTCGGAAAGGGGCTCCCATAACCACCGTGGCACTCACGTCGTAGAACGGCCTCATGTGCTGGTGCCAAAACAGAAAGCGGTCAAGAAGATCAATCATCATGGGATCCTCCCAGAATGCCTGTACGCTTCTCATACTGTCAAACAGCTCAGCTTCAATGAACATGGGTTCGTCGGAGATTGACTCCGACGACGATAGCTGAATCGTCCGCCTAGGGGAGACAAACAGCTGCGGAATCTAAAGGGAATGGCTACTTGGTAAATCTTTTTATGATCATGGAGGAGTGACCCACCATTTTCTCGCTCCCACGGGTCGCATCACTTGCGCTGGCGGGAAGATTGAGTCCTTGAGCGATTTCGTACATCGCGTGGTCAGGGAACAACTGACGGTAAGCGCGGGTGAGCTCCCTCTGGGATGTGTTCGCTCTCTCCATTGAACCGATACCACTACGCTCTTTAAGCTCCTTACGCTCCTTACGACTAGTACCGACATCACGCACCTCATGACCGATATAATCGCATATAATCAGTATACGCTCTTACCCCATACATACAGGAATCGCGTCGTGAACGCTCACGTTGATGTTGTATGTACCTACTGCATACCGCCCCACCAGCACCATTCGTGATACTACTACTAGCACAAGAACAGTAGAGTCAGATGAATACTGTTCTGTCCTGTAGAGGCTGTACGCATCCCTGGACCTGGTCGAAGTATCATTTTCAGCGTTCTGTCACCTCAAGGACCGAGTGTGATCGCCATCCGAACAGGGTCGACTTCTGTACCATGGCTCGTTGTAGCGCGGAGCACTAACAATGCGACGAAAATGATTACGCGCGGGAAGTGTCCCACGGAGTCCAGACCCGCTTTGGCTGTGCTCGTCGGTGTCAAGGTTCGGCGCGGCCTGCAGTTCGAGCTCCAGGTCCAGAGGACCCGACCGATCTGCAGCCTCTCGGAGTGACTTGCGCGAGTTCAGGCTGGATTTCGAGTTAGACCGTCAGTGCGATACTGCGAGGGGGCTGGACGAGTCGGGTTGCCTACACTGCGAGGACGGAATTCGTGTATACTGCGAATGAAATTGGGAGGTCAGCCTGGACGCTCTCAGAACGAGGTACGGGGCGTTACTGACGCCTGACTGCGACGAACTCGATGGCGATCCATATCATGGTGTTTGGCCTGACGAGAGCCTGGACGCCACCTAGTCAGTTGACACCAAACGCTTGCCCCAGGGTGGGTGACGGAGGCTTGCGGAATACTCACGAACACGAGCGCGAGGAAGTTGACGATCCTGCGGAAGACGTGGATGGTTCTCGTCAGCGAGACATACATACGAGCAGACTCTCAGGTCGTACCCCGTGAGTAAACCTGATGTGCGTCAGCATCGTCCGCGAGTCGGAGGGAAAGGACACTTGGAGACGCACCGGTGTTGATGGTGTACACGATCAGCGAGTTCAGCAGAGTGTTCGTCCTGCACGAGAAGATGTCAGACTGGGGCTCGATGATTATGGGAGGTCGCAACGGGCACCCACTTCTCATATGCAGTCCGCTGGCGAATGAGGGTCACGATCAGCACGCCGGCGGTCAGAGAGTCGGACAGGATGGCGGCGCCGCATGCCGCGGAGTCGATCCACTGCCGCACAGTTCAGAATCACGGGCATGTTGTGAGCGTATTTCCCCGGCGTGCGTCCTTACATAGAAGTGCTCGTACTCGGCGTACGTCTTGTATTTGAACCTGAGGACGACTCAGCTTTTTCATCGGGAGGAGTACATGAGGAGCACGCACGCTACCACGCTGCCCGCTATGCGGTGTCAATTCTGCGCGAGGGGGCTCTCGAGGTCAGTGCGACACTCACCAATAGCGAACCCTGGAGCGGGGTGTCAGGCAACGTCGGATATGCGAACGTGCTATACAGCCACGCACCGAACATGGTAAGCATGAGGATGACCTGTGCAACGGCAGCTTAGTAGGCTGTCCATCGGCGGTGACGT
Organism: Lentinus brumalis; assembly: GCA_001792895.1. Lineage (NCBI taxonomy): Eukaryota > Fungi > Basidiomycota > Agaricomycetes > Polyporales > Polyporaceae > Lentinus > Lentinus brumalis. Next base: position 41,651 of record MARA01000049.1, read on the forward strand.
TGCTTGAGACTTACGGAGACAGCGACGAGAACCCTGTGTTTGCTGCTGACTGGTTTTGATGAGAACGATGACGTCTCGGGAGGACAGCGATACAGGATACTTACGGATGTACACGCGGCGCGCGAAGAACCTGGGACGAGTCGAGCAAGGGATGAGAGCTGGCTCTGTGGCCGCGGATCGTTCAGACGACTCACGACTGGCAGATCATGACTGTGATGCCCTATATTTGCTTCAGAGGCTGGCGGGATCGCAAAATTGCACTTCCAGTGAATCGCTCACCGCCATCATGGGTTGAACCTTCCCGGTGTTTAAGCGTGAGTGGAGACTCAAACCGCAGGGACTTGCGACTTTACCTTGATGGACCTAGAATCTCGGCAGGTCAAACATAACAACTGCGGTCATTGGCAGCGCGGCGCACCATATGCCTCGCAGGAGCTCGAGCGGTTGGAAGTAGTAAGTTACCAGGTAGGTGTAACTGCCGATGATCCTTGTTAGGGACGCACCCTCTACGAAGGCTGGAAGTAAGGGCGCACCATGCGTGTACGATCACAATGTTGTGGAAGGTATCCGTGACACTGGGATGGACGATGTTGGTCATGCATGTCCGACGACAAGTGAGATCTGCGGAAGCTCACAGTATGGAGTACACCTGTGTACCGCAAGTTAGTGAACGAGCAGTCGAGGATGTTCCCGATGACGACAACTTACGAATGCCTTGTTGATCGGCTTGTCGCCGCTATACACGCGGAAATATCTGTATGCCTGATGTAATTGAATTCCGTATGAGCTGTGAAAGAGCCGGCAAGTCAGTGCATCATTCGAACAGTACGCTGCCTCGGAGTACACACATCAGTCCGACAAAGCCGCCAAGCAGGAGCGCCCCATAAGTGTCGTCCAAGCTCGGGAAGCCGAACACCATCGAGAGTGATCTCGCGCTTCCCGACAGTACGGGTTCTGGGAGAGCGGCCATAGGATCGCCACTTCGCCAGCACCGGCGTGCAGTGGGCTTATATGTTATTACGGGGATGCTTCTCAGGCATATGCATGGAACTTGAAGAAGAGCAAGATGTCTATCGGCTAAGGGGGATTCCACACTGATCCCTGTCACCGAGCGGATGCGTCAGACACCCAATTCACCCACATACCACAAGCATGAGAGTACACTTACCACAGGGAGACCTAGAGCATGCATCATGTCGGAAAATAACATGCACGACAGGACTTCGTGATGTTCTAAATCCCATGATACAGAGAGCTGTAAGTATCCCATCCTATCTTGATCCTATCCGAAGAGTACGCCAGAAGGACTGGGCGCATCCGCCGCGGTCCTAAGAGTGGCGAGCTACAGTTCGATGGTCCCAGCACGACCTCAAGGCCCACACATCCATCGGAGATCAAGTGTATGATCCGGCTAGTCTGCTCCTTGTTGACACCTTGTTACCGTGGGTCAAGCAATCGGAGTTTGTCAGCAGGAATTTGATCTCCGCTAGCGCGTCGAGATCTATACACGGGCGCCTACGCGTCGACGCGTCAACGCGTCGCGCAAGCTGTTGCGCATCTTCTCTCGTGTTACATCCGCCCTGCCGACACGTAGTCTATGATTGTATCATAATGGATGCTCCACCTAATGAGAGCACACATTCTACCTCCCCCTCGTTTATCTTCTCCTCTCCTGAAGGCTTCGCTCTCTGCCGCTCTATAATCACTGCACGTCTCGGATACGATCCGCATGACTACCAGCTCGAAGGCATCTGCAAGTCCCTCGATGGTATCGACCTCCTCGCAATTACGCCAACTGGATCAGGGAAGACGGGCTTTCTCGTCATGTACCTGCTCGTCATGCACACGCTCATGCAAACGCCCTCGCGCCGCAAGCTTCCCCCGCATTTCCGCAAGGAGCCCGCTATGATAGTGGTTTGCCCGACCAAGTCATTAGAGCAGGATATGGTATGTACTGTGCACCATTGTGCTATAATTCTCTCTAATAGCTGCATAGGAGCCAAGGTTCCGAGGTGCCGGGCTCTCAACGCGGGTGGTCAATGCAGACACCACAGACAAGGCGCGACGCAGTCGTGTGGACATCTGGGCGGGTGTCGCTGAGGAAGTCCATGTCCTCCTTCTGGCTCCCGAGCAGCTGCGCAGCAAGGACTTCGAGAAGCTTGTCAACCGGAAAGACTATCAGCATCGCATTGTCGCGATCGGGCTGGACGAGGCCCATCTGCTCGACACATGGGGGAAGACTTTCCGCACTGCATACAAGAGCATTGGCCCATCACGGATGCGCTTCGCCGACACCCCCGTTCTCATCGTTCTCACCGCCACTCTTCGAGAGGGAGCACCCATGAATTCCGTCTGTGGCTTCCTTGGGATGCCGGCTGGGTCCTTCCACCTCATTCGACGCTCGAACATGCGGTACGACATTCGGCTGCTCTTCCGTACGATCGAGTCTGCCGCTCGCGGGACGTCCTTCCGGGAGCTAGACTGGGTTCTCAAGGAGAAGCGCAGGGTCATCATGTTCTGCCCAACAATTGCGCTTAGCTTTCGAGTTTCTCATTACCTATGGAGACAGAGTGCCGGTCTTCCTGACCGTGAGCAGCGTATCCGCATGTACAATGCTCTGAACTGGCCGAGTTATAATGAAGAAACTCTTGGGTTCATGCACAACGACACTCGATCACGGGTGACCATTGCAACGGACACGCTGTCCGTGGGTATCGATGCCTCTCACGTCGACGACGTTGTCCTCTATGACTTCAACATGCCCGTCAACTCGGATGCTGTCTTGCAGAAGGCAGGCCGTATCCGTAACGGCGAAGGAAGAGGATCCCGGGTTGTCGTCTACATACCCCGGGATGGGCTAGAGCTTGCCCAGAAAGTCCTCGGAATGGCCCCGCCTGGCTCGAGTGCTGGAGGGAGTCAGCGGAAAGTGTCGGCGAAGAAGGTGGTCGAAGTAGACAAGAGTACTGCGCGGCTCATAGTTGCGCAGTGCAAGGTCGCGGAGATCAACCGTCTATACGCCAACCCGTCGGACGAAGCACCATGTATGTGTGCCACTTGCAAAGAGCGTCCTCGCCGAGGCCCTCCGGATAGCTGCGACTGTAGTGGCTGCATGCCTGAATTCCCGCCCGAGGTCTCGGGCACCTCCGGCAACTCGGACACTTCCCAAGACAACACCACTGCGACAGTACCAGAGATTCCGACAGGCCGACGCTCTCGTGACGAACACATTACCAAGGCCATGCGAACACACGCCAAGGTGCGATTGCGCAAGTTCCAGCGGTGGCTGTTCGAGGGCGCAGACGACTGCCTTGATGCTCTCGATACACTCGGGTGTTTCTTCCCTGAAATCCTCATGGATGTGCTCCTGGACGATCTCTACACCATCTCCAACATTCCTTCGCTCCAAGCAGCTCTTGTCAACTTCAAGAGGCTCGAGGATCATTGGGATGCATTGTACAAGATTGTCGAGGAACTGCGAGTCGAGTTTGCGGATATGCGCACAGCGGCTAAGGCTGCGGCTGCGGCCAAAGCGAAGGCGACTCGGGAGAAGAATCGAGCTCTGGCGGAGGCTGCACAGCGTCGTGCTCAGGTCGCCAATCAAGGGGATACCGAGGATGTGATTATGGTCTCCGCAGAAGGGGCGAGTGGACATGGCAGTGCCACATCGGAGGGCGAGGTTGAGTCGGAGTCAGACTCGGATTCAGATACCCAAGAACGTCTTACTATCCTACTTCCACGGCTCGGTAACTCCAATGCAGCTGCAGAACCCAGTAAAGGTCGGCTCACAATCCGCCTGCCTGCTCGGACTATCCGTGGACCCTTTCCGTAGCTAGTACTCAGTCATAGAACAACTTCAATACTACTGCATACTTAGTACTAGCCCGACTTCGCCTATGATACTAGTCAATGTCCATATCTGATTCAAGTCCGCTGTCCGCTATGCCCTCGTCGGCCGAAGACTCGGACTGGTCAAGCATGTCCGAGAGCGGCTCGCCATTCTCGAGCTCGTTGACAATGAGTTGAGCCTCCATGGTGACGTCAATCTCATCGACCAAAAGAGAGCCGTCAACCACGTATGGCATTGACAGAGTCGGATACCGCTGCATCTGAGCAAGTGGGACCCTACCACTGTCCCCATCCCCATCCTCCTCCCCCTCATCTTCATCCTCAGACTCCGAGTCCGATACAAAGAGATCCCCGAGGGGAGTGGGAAGACTGTCACCGGGCAGCGGAGCACTGGACAGGGGAGATTCGGCTTGGAGTGGGTTCGGGGCACCACACTCTGTGTGCTCTAGGCCAGCAAGCATCTCACCCCGTACACTCCGCATGTGGAGCGTCTCTTGCACCCACTTGTCCAACTTGCCGTTGCGGAGGTTCGCGACACCTTGGATGTGCTCCATAGGACGCTCGTTCTCGTCTGAATCGGGCGTAAACGTGCGGCCTGGGCGACGGCAGTGGACCTCCTGTGTTCGGTACTCTCGGAGTAAGATTGTGAACTCCGGACGCGTGTGCGGCTTTGTATGACGGCTGGGGCGAGCCATGAGGCCAACGCTCTCCTTCATATCATTGAGGAGACGAGCGAGATGGTGAAGATTTCGTGAGACGACATTGCGTATGAAGTGAGCGTTGTAGTCAGCACCCTTCCGCTCTGCGATAGCCTGGAGCAGGCGGTTGAAGTACTCCTGGATGAGATCCACGGGAGAAAAACGGCCGGGCTTGCCTGACAGATTTACGAGGAGGTTACCAAGGATCGTCTCCCGCAGCTCGGCACTGGACTCGAGCTCTAGCGTGACGAGTACATATGACGTGTAGCGACAATGCGGTGAACCAGCAAAGGTAAAGATCATCATCTAGTAGTAATGTCGTCAAGATGTCAGCTGCAGTTTGCGCATGTGGAGATAATCGGTCTGCACCTTCATTGCTTCGTAAACGCGGCCTACATCGCCCTCGGCAATAGCGTGGAGGAACTCGCGGCACACCCAAGCGTCACTCATGAACGCGATGGAGTTCGCAAGCACACGATCGCCGGTGAAAGGCTCCTTCGGCGCTGGCACCTTCTTCTGCCGCGGCTTCCGCTTTTTGCCTGAGCCAGCGGTAGCTGCAGACTCGGAGTGTCTAGGATTGGACGTCTCGCCACCTTGTGGATGGGCGGATGCGGTTGAAACACTCTCAGGCCGCGTGTCTGAGTTCGACGCACTCCGGTTCGGCACTGCTGGTTCCGAGGTAGACACGGACGACGACGCAGCAGGCTGAGGGGCAGGAGACGATGGCGAGGCTATGTCACGGAATCTCAGCATGTAGCTATCCATGTATTTGTACCAAAAATAATGCCATACCGTTGGCCGTATCTGTTGGACTGGAGTGCATATTCACCGGGATCCACGGCGTGCCTTGCGGGACGATCTTCTTCCATGCCGTCACATTGGGATGATCCTCCAAAGAGTCCTCTCCAGCGCACCCCAGGGCGCGTTCGAATGCTCGCGGTCCTGAGTACGCACGGAAGAGCTTGCGTGTGATGCGCTCGAGCTCTGTGAATGTCGGCAATCTCTTCGCAGATGCCAGGGAGGCAAAATGCGTGAAGAGGTCGTCGGTGCGGTAGTATGTCCTGCACGCAGTAGTCAGAGGCACGAGTAGACACCCAGAGCATATTGTGACGCACCTAAAGCAGTCGACGATGTGCGCCTCAAACATCAGGAAGATCGAGTCCGAGGCCTCCTTGAAGTCCGGCTTCTTCAGATTTGAGGGCGGTCGACGCCCAATCTTTGCAAGGCCATAGCCGAGGGTCGAAGGGTCCTTGGACAGCGCGCTCCCGTAGTATGCAGAGAAGATCCGAGAGAGATCTGCCCATCCTGTATGCCAAGGTGCAAGGACAGGCTGAACGAGCTCGAAGCTCTCGAAGGGATCGGGATGATGTTGTAAATAGTACTTGATTTGTACGATCTTCTCGTAGGTCAGTCCATCACCGCCAATGAGAATGAGGCGACGCATGTACGAGTCGCGCCGCTGTCCGCTCTGCTCCATAAAGTCCACGAGCCCGTCCTTCAGTTCTGTCGTCACGGTCTCGTTCTTCCCACTGGTAGCCAGGGGATGCACCACGGAGGGTGTCGTGGGCAACACTTGCTTCTTGGCACGTGTCCGGAAAGCGTACGAGACGTCGTCCTTGAGCCCCTCCAGCTCCGGAATGTAGTCGGTAATGACGCGCATCCAGTGAAGCACGCCGACAAGCTCACGGTGCTCCATGTCGATGAAGCCAAGTAGCTTCTCGACGGTGAGATTCCTCCGCTCGTTCGCTGCAAGTCGGCGGCGTTTGTCGTCGAGATCGAGGGCGGAAATAGGGAAATGAGGGGACTCGATATACGTGCCTGCGATGCCGATATTGATGTGATTCTCCCGGCCTATTCGGGCGTCGCGTTGCATCATATAGTATTGCACATTGTCGACCACACGAAAGTCGACGAGGCTCGAGTCTTGCCCGCGCGCCAGGACAACTGCAGCCTCGTGATCCGCAAGCTGTTCCAAGGTGTTGTAGATTGCTGAGTACGATGGCATGGCGCCGATACGAGAGTTGTACTGGTAGAGGTCGAACGGCGCAGAGAGGGCGAAATGGAGGATTCCTCGAGCTAGCGGCAGGAGATTGGCGCGGTGGGAACGCGAAAAGTTGAGTGTGCTGATGACGTTCTGAACAACCTGCAGCAAGAGCGGTGAACGAGGGAAAAATAGAAGCAGGGGAAGCATACCACTGCGGTAGGGCGGCGCTGACGGGTCCGCGTTCCCGAGTCGGTCCTCGGCTTCTTCCTCGGCGGGCGCTCTGCCACCGCGAGAAGCAGCTTCTCAGTTGTAGGCTGAAGGTCCTTGATAACCTGCGCTGTTCGCGTAGCAGCGGCGTACCCGATGTCTGCCCATTCCACCGTAGTGCGCAAGTCCTCGGGGTCGTCTCGCTTCCTCTTGCGTGATGCGTGCAGCCCGCTTTCGGGCTTGATTGCCTTCTCAGCCTCGTGGACGAGCTTCTTCCGGACTGCCTGGACTGCGAATGATGTCAGCGCAACGCGCACCGACCGAGCCTCCCTGTATGGTATCTCCAACGAGTACATATGCTCAGAATCTGACGGATTTCGACCGTCCGGATGCCTCTCCCACAGATGTATGATCATAGCAGGTGTAACTTTTGATGTTCCCTTCAGGAATCGCTGCACCATTTGTGCATGGCTGTCCTCCCTATGAACATCTCTACCGAACTCGAATACACGGTACAAGAAGTGACCCAAGGTCCAATGTAGTTCATCATGCATGTACTTGAGGATCATACTTAGCTTTTCCTCCTCCTTGTAATAGTTCCGTTTTGGAGGACGCGTGTCCGACGATCGTCCGAACTGTGGCTGCTGTAGCGGCTGGTTTTCGTTGTGCCTCCATCCGCTATGTGCCGGGCCACGCGTCTGAGGAGTTGGTGTAGTATGTTGTGAGATAAACGAGGCGTTCCCTGGGGTGTAGGCAAACGTATGCGACGCAGGAAGGTACGGGTAACCGTGTGCAGGAGAAGAAAAGAGATCCGCAGACGGAGTGGATGGCAGGTCGGCCAAGGTTGGAACCGGTAGAGTGTCGTGACTGGTCGATGCATAGTCGGCAGTGGCAGAGGATCGGAAGCGACCAGTATGCTGCTTAACAGGAGATGGTGTCGAGGGTTGTTGCCAGCGAACTTTGAACGGACTACGGCCAGGAGTCATGGTAGCGCGTACTGAAGGCCAAGTCGCGAGTCGCGACGCGCTGAGGGGTGATAGCCACGTGCGCGTGTGATCGAGTCTATCCCTTAACAAGAAGGTTGCCGAGTATGGTATGCCATCACTCGGCTAGTTCAAAGTCAGCAGAATCGTTGACCTACGGTTTCGGTAGCGCGTCTCATAGCAGACGTTTATATGATCGTCCTATCCCCCCTACATAGATCATATTTTACGTCTGCCTAGGGGAGACTATGATCCGGCATGCTGTACTGGAAGGCGAGCAGGTTCAACAGAATCATATCTTCCGCAAAACATGAAGAACGGACCATGGACCTTTGCCACGCAAAGTGAAACAGTTCCTGTGCCCGTACATCATGGCAGATGATGGGTGCCACTGCCATGCATATTATGGACGGTGCACATCGACTGAGGTCTTGTTGCCATTCCGCGACCCGCCAGGGCCGCATGTACTGCCAGTGTTTCGCTAACGACACACAAGAACAATTTGCAAGGCTGCAGCCGTCGATGCTGTGAGCGTCGGCAAAGTTGTGCTTGTCGCCGTCCAGATCGTCGTGGAAGTCGTCGCCGTCGTCGTCGTTGTACTCGAGTACGACGGGCGCTACCCAATGAGGCAAATACGCACAAACATCGCAGACGCGCCGCAGTCGCGCATCCCACCTTTGACGTCGTCCTGAACCTCGACCTCATTGTGATACACGCCTTGCTCGCCATCGATCGCATTGGACACGCTTTTATCATCATAATGCTGTTGCTGCATTAAGAGCACTCTTTATAGATCGCTAGGCGAAGTCGGTGGCCAAGTTTGTCGTGTGAGTTCAACGTCGTGTTTGATATAACCGTCGACGTCCTCGCTGTCGGGCGCGTCGGGCGCGGCCAGTTTACGCATCGCTGGACCGCAGAATATGCCTACGCGTGCTGAAGAGCACAGGGCCCGACGCGCACAGGGCGGACGTCTCTGCCGTGGCTTATGCCAGGTACAATAAGTGCGTGTGCTATTGTTCTCCGCCTCGAGCTTTGCCAGCCGGCGGACAATTCTGTGTCCGACATAAAGACCCGAAAGCATAACCGGTACGCCGCTTCTCCTCTTTGCATCTTTCACGACCATCATGAATCCGCCAACGTCCCCCGCCGCCGACCCAAGATACAACTGGGATCGCCACCCCCAGCCCCATGCACCTCCTGCAATCACCGTGCCACCACCACCACCACCACACCACCACATCGAGACGGTTTCTGTCTCACAATACCTTCCCCAACGCTCCAGAAATACCCGGTCCCCTTCCGCTTGGACGAACAGCGAGACCATCAGGTCGCTCACGAAGGACCCGGAGCTCGGGAAGCAGCCAACACCTCCCCATACCCCAGGGCTTCGCGACCGCCTCTCGAAGTACCTCTTTGACATCCGAATGCCGACCCGCGGACGCGACAGAGACTCAGAGTGGGTTCCGATGCAGGAGCCGCCTCTGCAGGCGTGGCCGCCGCTGGAGATCGAGAAGCGCCGCTTCTGCGAGCATTGTCAAACACACACCGACGGGCGGCGGCGGAACAAGATTCTGATCGCGGTTCTCGTTCTCATTCTTCTCGGCCTGCTTGGGAGTACCATCGCCTTGGCCGTGCGCCTGTCATCATCTCAGTCGTCGTCCACGGCGACGCCGTCAGCAGCCACCCCAGCGCCAGCGCCAACGCGACGACCTCAGACGCATTGTCCGCGGATGCGCAGCAGTGTTTGTCTCAGTACACGGTCAACGCGCCCTCGGACCCGTCATCCTACCCCTGCTCGACCTGCCTCTCTGTCCTCCAGCAAGTGCCCTCGGATTTCGCTCAGAAGAACCCGGGCGAGGGCATGCAGATCCAGAACGCGATCCAGTTCTGCGGCCTGCGGAGCATATTCGAGACCTCCAGCGGGGATGGACAGACCGGGTTGTCAAATGCCGGATGGGCAAAGGATGTCCGTTTCTGTGCGTGGCAGGGCGTAAAGTGTGATGGCTTTGGACGCGTCTCGTCAATGTGAGTCTTCGATTGTTCGTATCTAGAGGGTTCTTCCGCTGACCTGGTTGCTGTCTCCAGACAATTGACCTTCCCGGCTGTCCCTGCGAAGATCCCGGACGAGGTCACTGCGCTCACTGGACTTACGAGTTTGCAAATCATCGGCGACACGAACATCCCAGGTAAGTGGCGCATTTCGTTCTTTTGTCCGCATTGACATCTGCTTATTAACCCAATGGATGCAGCCGGCGATCTTCCGACATCTTTCAACTCGTTGACCATGCTCACGAGCCTGCATCTGGAGTCGACGGCTATCAACACCATCCCCTCACCGCTGCTGAGCTCGCTTGGCAAACTCACGACGCTCGCGCTCGTCAAGAACGCGAAGATGACAGGAGATATGACTTCGGGTTTCACGGCGCTTCCTCTGCAGAACTTGTATGTTGTCGAGTTTGACTTTTATCTTGCGCATGCATATTGATACTTTTTCAGGGTGATCAACAACCAGGCTCTACCCACGAATCCCATCTCCGCCCTGCTCTCCAGCCCAGCTGCTCACTCGCTTCAGATCCTGTACGTCCCTCCAGCTTTCTACCCGTGATCACGCATACTGACACTCCGTCGTGTCCAGTGACCTCTCGTCGACCTCTCTCACTGGGGGCCTCCCTACCGACCTCTCGGGCTTCACCGCCCTCACGGAGCTCCACCTCGACAGCAACGCGCTCACGAACCCCTTGCCCTCGAAGTTCCCTGCGAACCTTCAGGCGCTCACGCTCACGAACAATACGCAGCTCGGCGGCGCCGTGCAGTCGGGCACGTCGTTCTGCGGCTTGTCCGGGCTCAAGACGTGCGACGTGCGCGGGTCCGGGCTGAGCGTGACCGGGGGCGCATGTGGCGTGTGTCAGTTCCCTTAGGCGGAGGCGGGCGCTGGTCGCTTGCCTCGCCGCCTTTTCTCGGAGACTCTTGCTTCTCGTTTTCCTCTCGCTCGCATCATAGACGATCATTCCCGCTGCTTACCGTACCTCGGCCGCCACAGTGTCGACGTGGCGGCTTCGTAATCTTGCCCTCGGATGCTCCTGTAAGCGCTGCACATCTGTACCTATACGTTATGACCCACGACCCGCTCACGACGCTCCTTTGTATCGTTATACTTACCGCGAGACATCCCTTCGCGCCTCCCCGTTCGTTTTAGTGTTATATACGCTCGCTTCGGTTCCGCTTGACTTGGACTGCTGTGTGTATGTAGCAAATAGTATTACAGTGTTAGTGAACGTTCCAACCCCACTCTCATACGGAGCAGCTTATGCCGATGATCTTCAGCCCCCCGGCGGGCATGTCAGACGTCGAACTTGAATTCAGTAAGTACTTATTGGCGGACTCTACCTCCCTGCTGTGATCGCATACTCATGCTGAGTCGGCCTAGTGAATCTGATTCCTCCGTGGTCAAGCATATATCAAGCACAGACTCAGTCTTATGACTGTTTGATTCTGCTAAGAAGTGGCCACCGCCCACCCTGTCCATAGACTCCGTCCGATGCGTCCCGTGCTTGGTGAGTTCCGTGCTCATGCTAGTGTGGCTGTGTCTGACGCGTCTTGTCGCGCTCTCTTCGCAGACAGCATCTCGCTCTCCTTCTATACGGGTGTCCGCGAAGTATCGATAATGAATGATATAAGGTGAATGGATTCCCCCGCGCGTCGCTCACCCCGTTGTTGCTTGGCCTCCCGAGCGTGGACGAGACATAGGGTGCACTGGAGTGTCGCGGAGATGGTGTGCTGACGGTGGACCACCCCCGGAGCTTTCTCTGATACATGGAGAAGTCACGGTTGGGCCGCAATAACCGCTCGAACGGCTTCTTCCAGGGCGCGCCCGGTCTCTGCGGCGAGATAGGGTTCATGCAAGTACAGGATTACAGTACTGAAGAGCAACTGCGCTCCAGCCTCACAGCCTTCTAGGGAGGTGTCCGGCGACCTCGATGGCGACGAGTCGGATGCAATTGATGCAGAGTTCATGCGCTGGGACGGCCACGAGATCCCCCTAGAGCACTGACATAGCGCAATCTTCGAACGGACGCATGGCGGTGACGAGGCGGACACAGCCAACTGAACATTGAAGGTTCGTGCGTCTCACTGACACTGTTCATTGCTCATGACGGCCGGCAACTAGATAAGCCAACCGACTCAGCTCGGCGGCTCTTCTATCCCCGCCTCGTATTCTCTCGCTCTCATGGTCGCTTTCGCAGACGTTCTTTTCTCCCGCTATGCCCGTTTGCGTCTGACCACATCGCCCGCTCATGGAAGCTCGCATTCTCATGCGTCCGAACATCGGCATTCGCCCAGACGCTCACGCATTCGTTTCTGTTACAGCATCTTTGCGTCGCCCGTCTTCGCGTGATGCATCGGCTTCAGGTAAGCACTTCTCTTATATGCTCTCTGTTCGTCTGCACTGACCATCGTGCATTTACTTCAGAGCCTTCCCTCATTGTCCTCCCGCTTGTCCTTCGCCTGGAACGACAAGCCGTCTGCGACATGCTGAACACGCTTGCCCACACCAGTTTCGATTCCCCTCGCGCGTGGATATGACGATCAAGATCCGGTCGGGGTTCCTTGTCAAGTTGGCCGCTCTGCATTCGAGCTCCCATCAAGCACTTGAAGATTGAAGTCCTCCGTTGTTTCCCTGTCTGGCAAGTCACTCTCATAGCATTGTGGTCTGGGGGTAAAGTTGCATCGCTTCCGACCTGCATCTCGCCCCTGTCCTCCGCGAAGCATCCCTGGTGTTGCCTTAAATTGACCCACTACACTCCCTCGCTGGCGGCAGGACTTCTCATGGCTACTTTCTCATCGTCGCGGAGCGAAGTCTCCCCTCCGCCTATGCCGGGCTTTCCGAGCTTGAACGACACGTTTGGTGCACTCCTGCTTGGTTGCTTTGCTGGCCTAATGTGAGTACCCAGTTCCGCATGTCGTCCAAGAGGAACACTCAGACTTGCTGGTATGTCTGCAGCATGTACGGGATCCTGGTGCAACAGGCATACCAATACTTTCGTGTGTATAGCGACGACCAGCGGATCAACAAGGTGTTCGCGAGTCACACCTCCTGTTTGGAAGTCCCTTGATCACCAACACATAGGACATGATACCTTAGGTCATCTCCATACTGTGAGTTTGGCCGTATCTCAGCGGAAGCCAAAACCAGTCAGTCATGACCAACACTGGCCCAGTGCGATGGACACTCTCCGTAACATTGTGTTCATGCACCTATGGTACGCCGTTCCTCCCAGTCATCGCACAGTGCGAGCCTTCCGTGACGCATCCGACAGTTATACCTACTTGGTATCCGACTACTTCAAGCCGCTCGCGCTCCTGCGAGGTATATGGTGCGCCGCTGCCTTTATCAACGGAGCGGTATGCTTGACCTTCCCGATATCGTAGGTCAATACGGGTACAGTGTCAATTTTCTAGCTCCGTCGCTCGAGGTCTTACACTCAACCCTCGCAGGTTCAAGCCGTCATGAACGTGAGCGAGCCTGAGTCCAATTGCACGAATTTCTTGCCACCCACTGATCATCTCACAGGCCACAACAGTCCTGATTTGCCAGTCGTGAGTGGTCTGTACTCCCCTGCTCTGCCCGGCTCTCATTTGTTGGTCGAACCAGGTTCTTTGCTCGCCGAGCATACATTCGTACGTTCCTCGACCCCCCTCATCCTCCCGAGACGCTATAGGTCTTGACACCAATCAGTCAGCACCAAACATAGGGTTGCTGTCGCGCTCTCCGTGAGTCTCCATCAAATCTTCATTGAATTATGCCACCCCGTGCGCATACGGTTCACTGAGCCACCCCCGCGCAGGTTATCCTCATGCTGACCACGTTAGGTGCGTGAAGAAATTTCGTAGCTTCGCGGTGGCCTCACGGCTCACGTCCAAGTCAGGATTCGCAATAGGTAAGCCTGAAGGAACGTCGGATCTCGTCGACGCCGTTAGCACTGACCACACCTTGACATGTCGTGCTTGAAGCGGGAACTGTGATAGCGTCAGTCGACCTCACTCAAGGCGTTTTGTTTGTTTTCCGGCAGCTGAAGTACCATTCTCAGGTTCAAGCCTGAGGTCGATACCTTCGCGCTGTACGAGCGTTATTATGTAAGCTGCATGCAAGGTGGTACCCGTACGGTAAGGCTGACCATGATTCTGCGACAGTGGATTGACTCCGTGGCACTCGGCACCGCCGTCGCTGCCGACTCTGTGACCGCTGGCACCCTCATTGTTTACCTATTTCGTAATCGAACCCGATACGCGAAGTCTGTACCCTTTGCCTATCCCTACATCCTAATCATTGAGCCCCGGCTCGCCCGTTGCTCCCGCAGGACCAACGCTATACTGTACACCTTGATCTTGTACACTATCAACACAGGCGCGTAGATCAGCATGCTGCCGGTGTGTCTATTGGACGGTGATGCTGACGCATGCTACCAGGGTTACTCACAGGGTACGAGTTTGGACCCTACAACTACTCCGCATGTTGTTCAAATCTGCTGACACGCTGACACGGCCCGTGGGCCGTTCATGCCACTGTGCAGTATCGTCAACGCCCTTGCAATCGTGCTTGTGAGTATTATGCATCCTGAACAAAGCCTGTGTTGTTGATATGACCGGGCTGCCACCAGGCTGTCATCATGCCCAACACTATGATATGGATTGCCATCGAGTTCGTCGGTTTTCGCCGTCAGTCCTGTTCTCTATGTAACCCAGTAGAGAACGTTCATTGACCTCTGCATTGAAGTGTACGCAAACTCGGTTCTGGCAGTGTAAGCATGCTGTTATTCTTGTCCGGTCCATCGCCGCTGACGTCCTGTCTCTGCAGCCTCAACTCGCGGCGGTCTCTCAGAGAGGCTGCGGATCGGTTGGGCATCAACCGTCCCACGGATCTGGAACTCGGAGTGCGGTCCGCGCAGAAACCTGACACGGAGGAACGCATCCAAAGCGGGTCTGGCGGGACACCTTCCGTGCGTACAATGTGTCGTCCTTCTGTGCGCTTTGCTGGTTCTCAGCCCTATTTTGCGTGAACTTACAGAAGGCAACGCTCGTCGGATGGCCGTCAGACACAGTCATTGACATCTCCGTCTAACGCCGGAGTAGGCGGGAGTTACTCCAATGCGCAGAACTAAAAGAGAGTTGAGACTGCGATATATATATGTATTCAGCCGTGTTTTGTCCCGCTTTGTGATATTGCGATTCTTGCAATGTACATTGAGCGAGCAGTCCGTTCAAGCTTGCAGCGGACAAATACCCACAAGTATCTCCAGCTGTCGTTGCAGTTAAGTACGCTCTACAATCGTACATCTATCCATATAGTACATCAGCAACGAACACGAGGCGGAGCGCAGGGAACACATAAGTACCGCTGCGTCACGATAGTACGTCACGTCAAACGCGAACGACGAGACTCCCGTATACAGTGAAGAACATCTGCCCATTCTTTACTGCCCTGAATCTCTCCAGATCCGCCGTCACCAGACTCGTTGACGTCGAGGTTGGGGAAGAGCGTATCCATGAACATGCAAAAGGCCAGAAACTCCTCCGCCTCGCCAAGGTCGTTCCATAGGCTGCGTACTCGGATACTCCTCAGGGTCTGGCAGCATGGCAGACTCTTCTCGTTCCGAGTCTCGGAAAAGGTCTTGGAGGACAGGTTAAGTGAATGAAATTGCACGGTTTTCAACTTCGCGCCAGAACGGGCGAGACTGAGCAAGGCGGGAATACCGAGCCCCAGTGCACGATCAAAGAAGTGCGGCTGCTTCAGAGATAGGCTCGTCAGCTGTGGCCACGCCTCTGCCATTGCGGCGACGTCGGCGTCGCTCATGATAAACTTCGAATGACGGAGGTCAAATGATGCCACCTCGATGTTGGGTAGCTCGAAGAGTGGCTGAACGGCGGCACTGGGCATATCGTCACTGCGGGGCGTGCCAGGAGAGAATGGACGAAAGTCGATATGGATCGCGATTATGCTCGAAAACTGAGATGCGATGGTTTCGCAGATCCGCCGCCAGGCGGATTCTTTCAAGCGTGTCTTGTGAACGACAGTGAGCGAACGGAGGTTCGGTGCCTTGAATGCCCTGTAGACCTCTTCCCTGCCCGAGTGGTCGGCGATCGTGAGGGCCCTCAGGTTGCGATGTTCCTCCATGACCCTCAACTCCGAGGAGCGATACGCGGGCAACTGTGAGTACACGACGGCGAGCTTGAGGTCTTGAAGGTCCTCCAGCTCCGCGAACTTGTGCTCCCAGATGACCTCGTGATCCAGAGCGCACTCGGGGTTGTCACGCTCCAGCTCGAGGACGCGGAGAGCGACGCCGTGTCGCTTGCAATCTGCGACGATGGACTGGATATACTGTACTGGGACATTCTTGGAGGAGATTGTGAGGTGCGTGAGGAGAGGCGTGAGCTTGATCACAGAGCGGAAGAGGAGAGGGATGCTCATGGACCACTCCTCTTCAGGGAATGTCATTATCGTGCGGAAGCCGAGGTGCAGACGCCGCAGGCTGGGCGCCACAAGCCAGAGGAGTTCGGTGCTCGACGGGTCGTCGATCTCCCATTCGAGATACCGTATGCCGGGGAGGAGGGGTTGGTACGCGTTCTGACGCATCAGGTACGCCCATATGGAAGATGAGATGGCGGTATAGTCATCGAGCTCCTCTTCTTCCGAGTCATCACCATCGTTATCTTCAGAGTCGGAGTCTTCATCGCCGCGGTCCTGATGATCGTAGCCGCAGTCCTCGCCCTCCTTTGACACTTCATTGACAGGAGCAGAAGGCGCAGCGAGAATTCGGACTGAGGACGCATGTCGACGAAAGCGCTCCCACTCTTGGGCATCAATCTCGTTGTTGAGTACCTAGGATGGTGAACGCCAGTTAGTCATCTAGATCTAGGTCGATAGCGAGTACAAGTCATCTTGCTTCAATCAGGGCACTCACATATGTGGGGTACTGCCTATCAATGTCCTGGTCTTCACGGCCCTCACGGATGAGGAACAGAGAGGATGGCAATAGCTCGAGTAAAGGGAGTATATCCCCAATCTCAGCCCACAAGACTCGCGCTGCTGGATCCTCGAAGGCCTTGCATACTCTGGTGCACTGCGCCAGCTCGGTGCGTTGCCGACTCGTGCCCTCTGGCGACAGAACTTCCTTCAGAGCCTCGAAGATACGAAGTAGGATGTCGGCATTGCAAAGAACGGACTGCGAGGTGCTGGAGGAGGTCATGGAGCACTCGGAAAATCTCTGAGTCAAGACTCCGTGGCAACGCGGGCGTACTGCGCCGTATGTAAGCGCCGGGATCCTTAGCTTGTTTTCCCTCCTCCTCCTCCTCCTCACCTACAGAAATAACTACCTGCTTCAGTGCTCACGTGCACGGACTTGCGACGCCACCGTACTTCTCCGGCGCACCGGCGCGCCACCGTAGCGAGCGGACGAGGGGAGCTCGTAGGATACGCTATGCCTGATATGGCAATTCCCGACCGCCTTGCCGTCTCTTGCCAGTTCAAACCACTCGGATTCTAGACTTGAAGGACAGATCTGCTAAAGTATCTATCTGGTTAACCGGTAAAACCAGATTTAGGAAACTATCATCTAATGAGATCAGAGGGCTGGTTTCCAGGCCAGGACTCCTCGCTTAAGGACGAGAGGTAAGTACTTAAATGAACTTGCATGTTCGCGGATGACATCTGCTCCTCCTCCTTCATGTTATATCACAACTGGATACACTAGAGTCAGAACTTTGCGAGATTGTACTGCACAGAATTTCATTATTCGTACCTGTCTCCTCCGCTCTAGAAGATCGGAAGTAATGCTACGCGTACTTCCGTCGTCACCGAGGAAGGTGAGCCAATGATAATGGAGGATTGACTCTGTAAGATGGAAGAGATGATCGGCGGGCCGCGTGAGCTTCATCTCAATTGTAGATTCAGATTGAAGTAAGTGCTGACCGGGGTAGCGACATCCGTAGCTACGGCTACAGATTTCTCACCGGCGGAGGAAGGAAGGATCACTTGTGACATCGTCGAGGTCTGCTGGAGAAGTCAACGTCAACGTGTGCCACGGCTGCTGTGCGTCTGACCTGTGAGGAAGAAGATACCTTGAGAGGCCCCTCACTCGGAGGTAAGGCAATCAGGCAGCCCATCTGACGGCATCCTCTGGCCTCCAAAGGCTGCATGACTTCTGTGTGGACAACACCACTCTGAGCTGGAGTCCGAAGATACGCACCACAGTGGTTGATACAAGGGGATACGCCGAAGCAGATTGCACGACGAGGGAAGCTACGAACAGTCAGGTTGGGATAGTCTGCCAGTCTGTATGGAGATGCCCACATCCGACAATGGCAGCGGAGATAACAAATGTGCGAGTAAGGATGAAGGACAGCATGGTCGAGGGATTACGAAGGAGCGACTGCACGAACTTGACGTGGGGTGGACGGACGAAGGGGGCGACTGTGAAGAAGTAATATCGGTCCAGCAGCTCTAGCTTTTATGTTCATCTCCTGCGAGACATGAGCGGGCGAGCGCGCCAACACTTCTGCATACTACATATGAGGATGAAACGGCGGCGACATACCTAGAGATGGACATCGCACTCCTTGACGCATCTCCCCAGCATGTCCACAAAGCGGGAGGCAACATGTTCTGGTATCGTCGGCATGGAAATGGCGGCTGTATAGGGACATCCTGACAGGACACGAAGACCCTTGTACGACTTCGCCAGGGACAGCGGTGAGCGGTGATTTTAAGCAGCATACGTAAGCTACAGTTGGTGCTTGTGGCTGCTTGCCGTGAAGGTGACCGCTCACATCGTCTGCTGCAGGGAGGCGTATCTGCAACTATGCCATCAGGGATGGCCTGGCGAATGCATCAGGAGGAATCCAATCATCTCACCACTAAAACAACCCCGCTCATCGGGTCTTGATGACAGCGACTAGCCCTTGACGGTCAGGGTATCGCTCCAGCATGAGAGCACTCCTGCATCGTACGCCCTGGATAAGGTATGAAACACGGAATTTGACAAGGCGGATGTGTTGCCACTTACATGTTTTGTATGGACGCTCCGCTTAGGGTGAGCAGCTCATGTCCTCAGGGTACATACCTTCTAACTTGAACCAGGGCAAGCACGGAGCGAGGACACATCCATCCGCAGACCACGACCCTCTCGTCGTGTAGAACCCGCAGCGCGTCTACTCATGGGTTTTCCCGAATCCCTTGGACGGGCGGAGACCATGGGTGGCGGATGAGTCCGGACCGAGTCTCGGACAGGCTAACAGCGTATCCTGGTAGTCCCTGCCCACAAGGATCTCTCCTGACTGGCAGGCTGGGTATTTCGCGCTACCGAAGATCTCTGATGGGCACCGTGAGACGGGCGCGAAGGGCGCCAAATAGACGAGCCCGCTCGCTGCTGAGCGCGAGTATATCAGGACGTATCACGAACACCGCCGTAGAACAGAACGTACCTGGCGCGAACAGCGTGGATATGGCGATGGCGCGGCCCGGGTAAGGATGGATGTCGTACACTGGATCAAGCTCGGGCAAGGGCCTTCGGGATACCTGACAAAGTACCGATACGGCAGCGGAAAGGAGACAGGGAGATGAGCGGGAGCCTTTGAAACTCGGAGTGATTGACGCACCAGGTCGACGTAACGGATTACGACGGACTGCAAGCAACGCGACGGTATTCGCAAGTTCAAGAATCACAGTAGGCAAGACAGCCGAGAAGCATCTAGGCTGGCGAAGACTTGCGAGTTCCGGTGGCAATCGCACTCTGAGCAGTCGACAGCACCTACTTACGTGGCAGACTTGAACGAGTTGCTAGCGAGGCTTGATCAGAGCTGTTCTGACGCATCCTCGAATGCCTCTAACTGTCAATCTGGACGGTCAGCATCAGCAGCAAGTAAATGGGATCAGAAACGACGGGCGCACTCACTTATGCATGAGAGTAAGGAAGACCTTTGTGGTTTCTATATTGGGTGGTTCGTTTGAACTTACTCGTTTGTAGCCGAGCGGCAAACTCAATCAAGATCAAGATCCTACACACAGACGCCCATAACTTCTCCCTCGACCACGATGATCCCCTTGTTACTTCTTCGTCTCCTCCCCGTCAGACTTCTCTAGATGCTCAGCGTATTAAGCTGATGCTATGCGACGTCTGCGGGAGCTATGATACCCGACTGACGGCGCACAAGACTCAGGTTAGTCGTCACGAACTCTGGCTTTCGCGTATGGCCAGGCCGCCCCCGCCGGCGGACAGCATGGCAAGCATCTCGTTCAAGGTGACTGCTAAAGGCCTTTCCAATTGCATAGGTAAGTTTGATTCTGCATGTGTGCCTGTAAGGTGCTGTGGCTGACTCCGGCGACTAACACGATGCTGGCGTTGCAGCGTAAAATACCGGATGGGTGCATCGAGGTCGGGGTCAACTACAAGAACACCTATACCTGGCAACGAATGCGCTCAAGCAATGTCGTAAAATGCCCCGTAGGCCGAGACCGGTATCCCTTGTAACCCAATACACGCCTACCCGTCACAAACTCACTACCCCATATGGACCTGCGCTTCCCGAAGCAAGGGCGACGTAATTCTCTCACCGCAGGAATAGCCACGATGTCATTCACTCGCTCCTTCCTAATTTGACCAGTCCTTTGAGCAGCCATAGTAGGCCGCAGGTTGTCTGTGCAACGCAGTATAAGACTCGGCGCAAAGATGTGGCTGAAGGCCAGCGCGCCTTCACTGGATGTCCTGACCTCCTGCGCTCCTCTACCTTCACCAACTCCTCTCCTCCTTTTCGTTCTCTCCTCGAATACTCGCTTTGCTTCTGAGTCACCATGGTCCCTACTTTCATTCTCACCCGCACCTTCGCCATCTCTGCGCTCTTCGTCGGTGGTACGTGCGCATCATTCCTGCTGCGTTGACGCATGCCTGACCGTCTTGTGCAGCCTTTCCCGTATCCTATGCTGCGCCTATTCCCAATGCAGCATCTCCTTCTCTGGTACGTCGCCGCCTTCCTGACTCTGCGATCTCTGTTTGCTGATCTTTTGCGCCAGCATCTCGCGGCTCGGGGTTGTCGTCAGATGGGATGCTTGTACGCCCTGCCTACTGGAAGTTCTGACACGGTGTGTTGCTTTGATGTTATCGCTCAGATGTCGCCACTCACATTACGATATGCAGTCCGACGACGCCAGCATCACTCCAACGCTGCAAATCCCACCCGGCGGCTTCTCACAAGAGTCAATGCAAGTCATAGACTTCCTCATTTCCGCCCTCACATCCGCACGCTCTGCTACGACCGACGCAAGTACTACGACGGTCGACGCTGTCGAACCCACCGACGATGCAGTGAAAGTAGACGGCTTCGCGACTGCGGCAATAGCGGCAGAGCTGGAGGAATCGGCTTCATCCGCAGCGTCGTCGCCCGAGAGACGATCGGAACTGCCCTGGGTACCCGAAGACAGTACTGCGGAACTCGCGAACCAGCTCAAGGCGCCGAAGACGATCCCTTGAGCGCTGGGAGCGGTTGCGAGGGAAGCGGTGCGTACTCTTGTTTACTTTGTAAGGCGAGACGGGAAGGCTGACGAATAACAATGCAGGCCAATGTGGACGTGCTCGTATGAGCGGCCTCCCGTCTCTATCCACTGTGCTCCGGTAAAAGACGTCTCCCAGTCTCGTCGGTTGGAGCCTCTCCCCACTCCCACACGGACTCCCATTCCTTTCCCCCCTCCTGCGTTACCCATCTCCGTCGCTGTGCGCGTGCTCCCCCACTCAGTTCGCTATCCGCTACTCCCTCGCGTCGCGCTGGTGCGCGAAACGATACGAGGCATGAAGCGAACGCGTACATCCTTCACTCATTCATTCACGGGCACGCCTGCGGTCGTCCTGCTCAATCTTCCACTTCCTCTCACCCCTGGCCCACGTTTTACTCAGTTCTGGTGCGAGCTCAGTCCTGAACTCTGAAGCTCTGTTGTAACCTACTGGCGGCGAACCATCACCGCATAAAGTTATTCATCACATATCACAGTACATCTTTGTACCTCGTCTGCGCATCGTCCTCTGTCTCGCTTGCTGTCGCCCTCGTTGTCGCCCGTCTTCTTGTGTTTTGTGTATCAGTAGTACGTTACTCTCTTCTCTCCGTCTTAGACACTTCCCTGCCGTCGTCCTCCCTTCGATCGTGTATTACTTACCAGCCCGTGTACTTACATAGGTCTTCATTAATTCAGCCGTGCTCATCCCGGCTCCATCTATGATCTCAGAGGACGAACGAGCAGGAGCTTCAGCCAACTTGGGGATTTTCGACTTTGAATGTTGATGTACTGCGGTGGATGTTGCCTTTGCGATTGGACGGGTTCAACCACACAAATATGCGGTTGAGCAAGTAATAACACCGAACCTTCGCAGGTATGGGCATGTGGTGTAGTTGGTTATCACGCTCGCTTAGCATGTTTAGCATTGCGGTGCATTTGCTTGCGAGAGGGGTCCGGTTCAATCCCGGACATGTCCATAATAGCAGGACAAATAGTTTTTAGTTTGTTTGGTATCGATCCCCGTTCCGCAGTCGGTCTGTCGTGTCGGAAGTGTTCAATTTGCATGAAGAGCCAATTTACTTGCAACGGATTGCATTCCTTGATTCCCCTTAAGGAAGCGCTCTATAGGACACGAGTATCTCTGTTTCGATACGTTGTGACCAGGTGATATGATCATATGTAGTCGACGAGCATTCAGTACTAGTGGTATTCTTCGACCATGAGTAGCAGATGGTACATGAGCAGCTACGGCATAGCCTAGTTCCAATACTTCTCAGCATAGATGCCGAGGACCGCACTGGCGAGAACGGAGGTGTACGACTGGACGTCCGCAGACGAGTATTTCTTGTCGCTCTGGAGCCCGTTGAGGATCTCGAGCAGCTGCGACTCGATAAAGTCGACGAAGACGAGGTCGACGGGCGCGTCGGCAGGGAGATCGCTGGGCGCATCCGTGCCGATGAAGTCGGGGAACGAGAAGAAAGGCTGCAACATGATGATGCAGTGGTGAGCGGGACGGATCGCATGCGAGCACGAGGGGAGACGGGACGTACCAGCGGCGAGTGGATAACATCGTCACCTACGCCGGGGCACGACTGTCCAACACACGAAGATGATCAGTCCCAAAGCACGATGACGCAAGGAGAGACGGGACGACGTACGTCAGAGGTCACATACCCAAGTGTCGCGTTGTTCGCCGCGCGACGCTCAGCACCATGGTTCCGGCGGTCCATCTCCTCGAGCCACGCCAAATAGCGCATGTCGACGTCGCCGCGCGCATAGCGCTCGCGCTCGTGCTCCTCGATGAGGGCGCGGCGCTCGTTCGCACCAGCGTGGTTCAGCGCGGGGAGGACTTGGCTTGCGATCGAGACCGGGACGTCGGGAATATAGAGGAACGAGTCCGCGAAGGGCGACGACGTGAGCTGGTCGTTCTTTGTGAAGGGGCCGGAGTAGACATCGAAGCGCTGCGAGCCCGAGTTCGTGATCATGATGTTCTGGTAGCTCGCGCGCGAGTTGTTGACGGTGAGCGAGTACTTCATGGCCTCAGCGTAGAGCGAGAGGAGCGAGCCGTTCGACGGGAAGGGCACCCTGAATCGATGGTCAGGATGGTCAGGCCTCAGGAACAACGGAACGTCTGGGTGCACGAAAGACATACTGGCTGATCGTGTAGTCTTCGGGGGCGGTGCCGAAGAGCTGGTTGAGATCGAACTCTTCCGCGAGGTTGTTGAGGCCCTTGGTGATGGACCTGCCTGTCTGCGTGTCAAAGGTAAAGTTGCCTCGGCCAGTGTGGTACTGCCGTGCCAAGTGAGACGGTGTCTTGGCCATGATAAGGTGCAAAGTATACCTCGTAAGTCACACGGTTGGGGTCGAGATACCGACGGGAGAAGGTGATGTTTTTCGTGGACCCCTTGTGGTCAAGTTTCGCGCCTAATCAATCACGTCAGGGAGGTCCGATCCAGCTTCCTTCACCGCACTCACTCATCCAACCTGAAAGGAAACGTCAACACCCAGTCGCGCGTGTGCAATGAAATGACCGTACCGACTGTCTCCATGTAGCGACCACTTTCCAAAGCCATGGAGCGGCCATCAAATTGGACTAATAACAATCGTTAACATGCAGCAGATGATCAGAAACTGCACCCGGCCTTACTGCAATCACGGATGTGAGTGTGGCCTGCGTAACGATCAGCAAGTGGATAGAATAGAAAGTAATGAGTACTCCTACCTCCGAGAATGAGGATTGGTGTGGTCGGGTGGACGGCACGAACGGCATTGAACACCGTCGGCCAGTTGTCCTTCGTGACAGGCATGTGTCTGATACACTTCATCAGCATTGAAGGCCATGGACGAGTGAGCCGAGATGGGCGTACCCGGCGAGTAGGAAGAAGTCGGGCTCCTCCTTGATCGCCTCGGCAAACTGGGAGCAGATGTGCGTTCAGGGATGACCGACAGCACAGTACTGATACACGTACCCAGTGCTCCTTCACCATGTCCTCGACCTTTTGCACGGTGGTGTTCACGTCGTTGCCCGTGAAGTCGAATAGGACTCCGAGCGAAGTGACCTTACGTCCCCTGTGCCAGGATAGTCAACGCAGAGAACAAGATCAGAGGGAGGGAGGGACGCACTTGCGAGTCTTAAACTTCACGTAGCGCTCTGCCGAGGACTGTCAGCAATTGCGCGGTGTGGCGGGGGTGTACATACCACCGACAGGCACGCTGACGCTCTTCCCGAACTTGTCAAGGACAGTAATGTTGACATTCGAAGACAGGTAGCGGCCGTTCAGCTTCGGGGCAAAGGTCTTGTACATATCGTACGTGTTGTTGTAGATGTACAATTCATGGCTGGACTCTCGTTATATCTGCGCTCACAGAAAGAACAGAGGCGCACTCACTTGCCGATAGCCATCACATCATAGGGCAGCTCGAACAGGAATTTGTTCGACTGCGAAACCGTTTAGGATACTCTTCCATTGAGGTACCCACCGACTCGACTCGACTCACCTCGTGACCGTCGACTCCGCCAGGAGGGAAACCGTCCGACAAGCCCGTGCCTGACGTTCGAGCTCATGTCAGTGCCCGCTCTGAGGACGCATAAGGGAGCCACGCGCACCGTCGTGCAAGTCACCGGAGTCGACCAAGAGAAGATCGACATCCTTTTCCTACACCAGAGGTCAGTCCGCAGCCACGTCCCACTGTAACGCCTAAGGACTCACCAGCGCGAGCTGCTTCATGTGCGTCACGAAAGACGCGAAGTCGCCCAGGTCGCCACTGTGCGTTCCATCCCGCGTCACCACCCCGCTCTCCGCCTCCGAGGAACCGACCTGAGACGCGTCGCGACTCACCTGTAGTTTGGCTCAGGAAACGAGGTCTTCTGGTGTCCGAGAAGCCAACCATGGCTGTCGGTGGTGTGGATGATGTTCACGTCGCCCCAGACGAGCGGCCTGGTGGGCGGGGCGAGATGCGTCTGGGGATAGGCGCGCCGTGCGTGTTCGTGCGCGTGCGCGTGCGCATGGTCGTGTTCTTCGCCGGGACACGCGCGGACCGCGAGCGCCGCAAGGGAGAACGCGAGTAACGACGTGAGCTGCATCGCGCGGGCGAGCTTTGAGTCAGGCTGGCGGGGCGACTGGAGACGCGTCGGGATGTCGCTGAGGGTACTTATACCTGCGCTGCGTCAGGGGCGATACATTACGTGCCGTTCGGATACTTGGTTGGCAGGATTCTATACTGGTCTCGGATTGATGTCAGAGCGGCGGACTGATGGGCAGAAGCGGATCAGCTGTTGCATAGCAAAATCAGTTGGAGCTCCACATGGATTCTCGTACTTATCAGTCGTAAGTAACGCCGACCGAGTGCCCACGTTCCGATTAGCTGCTTCAGCGCAACGGATGCAAAGCTGCACCGCTGGACATATGTTGCAGCAAAATCTTCGCCGATCTAATGCTTCCTGCCGCGATAGGTGAGAGAAGGACTCGAGAGAAGTCGCAGATTGAACGTGGACGTGCACGAGGCTGGTCAGGCAGCACTGAGGTGTTCTGGGATCGACAGGCGCGTTCCTACTCATGCGAGTGAGCTAAACATGCTCGCACGTTCGTTCAGGGTATCCATACCGAGACTTGATGTAGCAGTCAATGTGCAGTGACAAACTTACCGTCGACGTCGGACCCGCGGAATCAACCTCAGCCTAAGTTGCCATCGGCCAAAGACGCGAACGACGCCCGAGGCGGCAAGCCACTGATGGGTCGGGGGCGACGGATTGGGATAATTTCGCTCGCGGTCATGCACGCTAGGTCCAGTTGTATGGAAGAATTGCCATGGCCAGCTGGAACGCACGCATTGCAGCGCGCCGCGGTAAGGGGATATTTGGTGACTACTTTGGCGACCTGGCCCGGGGAACATCGGTCGCTGGCTCGCAGCTGGATATGCAGATGCGTCTTGTGGCGACGACGTCTCTGGGAGCGACCTGGAAAGCAAGGACAGGCACACACCTTGGCAGCCCCAGACATCGGCTTCACGTCATGTCTGGCTCCCTTCAAATAAGTAACACCTTGCGTTCTGAGCGACGGTGCCCGCACCCACGAGCATCACGGGGAGGTAGTAATCTTCAGGTCGCACATACACGAGCCAGAGCCTGTCAAGTGGGGTGGCTTGATTGCCAGCGCAGCTCAGCGCTCAGAAGTCTCATCCGAAGTAAATAGGCGGGAATACTAACTGGCCAGGCAGTGAGCGTGCAACACCAGCAGAACAGAGAAGGAAGACGCACATATACAACGCAACTGCCCTAAAGCTGCCCTATCCTCTGCTGCATCTTCTCCTTCACCGTCTGGTATGCGCTCAGGATCGTCTGCTCGTTGATCACAATCTCCGTAGTGTCTGCCCTTGGCCGGCTGACCCGGGAGGCGATCGTCGTCGAGTCGGTTTCTACGATGATACTAGTTCATATATGCGTCAGTATGTTATGTACGAGCCGGGTCTGCCGCGTACGAGCTGACGGTCACTCACCCGTCGTCGATCGTTTCGTCTAAACAGAGGAGAACGAGGTCCAGGTTCTCAAGCACCCCGCGCTTCTCTACTTGGTTGCGCAAAAGCAGCATCACCGCGTCGGAGAAAGCGACCAGTGCAGCGTTCAGCATGAGTTCGTTCTCCGTCGGGTCGCCGACGATGTAGAAGATGAGGTCCAGCGAGTGCTTGTAGACTGCGAGATGCGAGTCGTACAGGATGATGTCGCCTGGATAATGCGCATATACGGAGCGAGACGTCACGCAAACGCGTCAGGACAGCGATGAGCGGTGGAGGTCACGATACACACCAGTCGAGGACGTACCTCCCGCCTTCTTCGTCTTTTGAAACAGCCCTTTCTCAAACGCCCTCTGCTCCTTCAGGGTCGTGAGCTTCTTCGACTCGCCATTCGGGTGTCCCTTGGGGTGGTAGTATTTCGCGAGAACGCGATGGCCGTCGGTGTCGATGATGAGGAACGCGGTGACCGTGTAGAGCGACAAGTTCATGGTAATGAGCGTAGTCAAGCGTAGACTACAAGTGCGGCGGCGAGCAGGACGTCCCAGGAGCGACAAGGAAGGGAGACGGCGGGCGTAGTGGAAGTCGTGGTCGTGGGCGGGTGAAGGTCGGCGTGTCAGCGCTCTTGACCGCCCACCGCCATCGTCACGGTGTCGCGCACAACTCCCTCGCTCTACGCTGTTCACATCGCTCAGCTCGCTACTTGCGCAATTGCGGGGCGCGTCGGCATCGTCGTCTCCGTGTCCCGAACGCCATGTCATGTCCTCCTTCCACGTCCTCCTCACCTCGGACTACGTGCTAGCATCGCTCATCCCCCTGATTCTCTTGATACTCAGCCTCTTGATACTGGGGAACCCTAGAGATGTGCTCGATGTCATCTTCGGCAGTGCCAGGACGCGCACGACCGTACCAGGCCACTTCTCCGTGCAGCGCGCTGCCGCTTCCTACGCGCAATACACGCAGCTCGCCCACGACGAGCTCTCGGCCATGCGCAAGTCGTACGGACGCATGAGCTGGGCCCATAGACGCATTGGGTATGATTTAGGATACACGAAGAAGCTCGCTCGGCTTGAGCAGTCTATCGAGACGAACGCAATCGTCGCGAATGCCATCGCGCAACTTGCGAAGTCCGAGTTTCCGGAGGAGGTGGACGACGCACAATCTAGTCTACTTCGTCCACCAATCGCGGGTGACCTTAGCAGGGTGCGAGAGTCGTTGAAGCACTTTGTCCGCGACTGGAGCAGCGAGGGCCGCGGGGAGCGCGACAAGATCTTTGGACCTATTCTTGCTGTTCTGAAGGAGATACCATCAGAGAAGCGGCCTTCTATGCGAGTTCTTGTACCCGGAGCCGGTCTTGGTCGCCTGGCTTGGGAGATATCTGAGCTTGGTGAGTATCGTCCAGCTTGCCATGGCCGGCGACAGACGCATACAGCCACCGCAATCCGCTGACTTTGGTTCACAGGATTCCATACTACTGCGAACGAACTCTCGTACTTCATGAATCTCGCTTTCCGATTCCTCCTCTCTGAGACGACTACCCAGCGCGCAGACCAGCATGTCCTCCAGCCCTACTCAAGCTGGTTCTCCCATCAACGCATGACAGACACGCTCTTCCGCTCAGTGTCCTTCCCAGACATGGTCCCGCGGCTAAGCGAACACTTCGTCCTTGCAGAGCAGGATTTTATGTCTATCACCCGCCCCGAGGGGAGCGACGGCTTCGACTTCATCGTGACCCTGTTCTTCATCGATACGTCGCTCAACGCGATCGAGACCCTCCAGCATATGCACGCGATCCTGCGGCCAGGCGGAACGTGGATCAACCTGGGGCCGCTCCTCTGGACGGGCGGTGGACAAGCTGCAGTCGAGCTGAGTCTGGAGGAAGTCGTCAGGCTCGCACAGATGATTGGGTTCGACGTCGCCGACGACCGTGCCCCGCAACATATGCGTCACCGCACTGTCGAGTGCGAGTACACGGCGGACAAGGCGGCCATGATGAAGTGGTTGTACCAGGCGGAGTTCTGGGTAGCGACCAAGAGACCGTGAGTTCTGTTTGGGATCTTGTATCGAGGGATCGAGCAACCAACTCACTTGCTGCATCTCAACTTACCGAACTCCTCACAGAACACGGTGAGCTGGCACGGTGCAAAGAAGATGTCTTAGGCGCCTTCACGACCTGCAGCGCTCACGTGTACGCAACCATTGCTCACCACTCGTCCCTTTCAACGCGCTCTCAAACCACCACTTGTCTCGCCCACTCTACCAGCTCTCCTTCTTTCTTGCCCAATTAGCAAGTCAAGGTTCTGAGCCATGGGTGAATTCGTGACAGACCTTGACGACTCCTACACCACCGAGGATTACATGGATGTCACCCTCCCTCCGCCCAGGAGACTGCCTACTTTACCTTCACGCCGTCCGACAGTGTCTTTGCCGCTGCGTGCTCACGCCAGCTCCTCCGCGGATCAGCCGACAGAGGGCAACACGCAACCCACCCCTTCCTTCGGATTCCCCGTTTCTGCCCGTTGTGCTAACACCCCTCCTATTCCATCATCGGAGCAACGTCGAGTGCGGGGTTATTCAATGCGCAAAGGCTCTGAGAAGCTCAAATCACTCCCAGACCGCCCCAAACGCCGCCCGCGCCCTGTAACCACCACCCCGTCCCAGGAGGTCTTCCACAGCATCACCGCTACGCCCGGCCTGGACGATCGCTCCTTCGAGGTACGTCTCTCTCTGTTTTGCTGCTCGCTATCACGCTCACCAGCTATTCACAGGAGCTTCGCGTTGAGTGCTACGCCATGTCGATTGCCATCACTGGCGCTGTCCCTCAGCCAGTTCCGCCCCCCTGCACGGAGAATGCGCAAGGCGGACATCCCGGGGAAGAGGTCAAAGTGTTCCATCCTATGTTCGCTCCTTTTGTGTGCGTCAGCGAACCGTACGAGCCGAACGACGAGGAGGGGAATGGCGCATGCTGCGACTACACGATGTCAAGCGAGGTGAGTGTATACTCCGTGGTTCCGAATATCTGCTGACAGGTCGTGCTTGTAGGACTCAAGCTCGGCTTTCACATTCACTGCCGCACGACCCGCTTTCTTCTCTTGAGCCCGAGAGTACGTCCCGGTATGTGACAGGCCGCTTGTTTCCGAACTGTTCTGACATACTTACGTGCTAACAGGTGAGGCTCTGTGGAGGGACAGTGGAGCTTGTGTTATACCGTTCGGTCAATGCGCAATCATTTCAATTAGCAAGCGGTATCATTCTCCTCAACATCTGGTGTTTGGGAAGTGTCCAGTGCGGGCGTTCTCGCACCAGGGTTTGCTTGGTTGCTACATAGCGATAACTGGCATATGCTACTGAATACATACCTCGCTCAGCGTCGATACCCGTGATCGAGTTCACACCGCGCTCGTGAGTAGATGGAAAAATCGCTCGTCCCCGAGGATCTACTTACATAGCCGCTGGTAAGTGAGCTCAAGCGGAGCTGCCAATGAAGCACCCTCGTATGTCTCAGGTCCTTCGTTGGTACCGACCCCAGCCCCCTGTTATCAACTTGGGCTCAGCCTAATTTGACCATTCCAGCACATGCAGCGCACAGGGAAGACTTCACGACAGCTATCGCCATTCAAGTGGTTCGCATCTAGAAAGCTCTGCATCCGAAGGACTGCTGTCGAGATCATCACCACCTCGTGGCCAGCCCTTCATCGGCGCGTCGCACCGCATACTTCTCAGAGGCGGTTGCACCATGTCTCGTACGCCCACGCATGACGCGGGCCTCTCTGCGACGGCGAACCACACTCGCGAACCTCGGATACGTCGAGAACAAACTACAAGGCCTGCCAATTCAAGACTAGTGTGTGCTCAATCGATGCTGTAATGGCGTTCCAAGCGCTGACGTGAGTAGATTTGACTACTCCAGCACACGACTTCTCGCCACAAGCTCCTCGCCCAAAGTAGACACGGAGCCATCCAGCACTCTCCACCTCATGACTTCTGTTGCACCAGCCCGAGTGTTCTTCTTCGCATTACCACCACCGCGATGGTTCTCTCGCAATCGGTCGCGTCAGGTTGAGCAGAGCCGCAATCATCCATTCAATAGTGCCTTCGTGAGTTCGCCACCTCCAGTTCCCATGCTAATGTGTACGGGTTGCCATCAGGAAGTGGGTTACGAGCATCCAGCTCTCGTCTGTGGCCTCCTAGCCGTTTCGGTCCTCAAGCTTGAGCACATATTGGGTGCAAAGCTCTGAGGGTGATTGGTGCGTATATGAAGGCAAGATGTGGCTCCCCACCTCACGAGAAAGCATCATCTTATCGTCTCTACCGTCACCAACGTGGCCTGCGCATCCACTGTTCGTTTCCCCTTTCAACACACTCGTTCCCCAATTTCGCCATGGTCGCCATGATCCTGACTCGGGCTTTCTTCATATCAGCGATGTTCGTGGGAGGTACGTAGCTGTACTGAGTCGTCCACTCGACGCTCACTCGACCCTTTGGCAACTTGATGTCTCAAGTGGCATACACGGCACCTGTGGTTTCGACTCGAGGCATGGTGCGTGGGGACTCAGCGGCGGACATGGTCTGGAAGATAACCGCGAAATAGGTCCGGGACGAGGCAGGTTGCCGACAAGCTGGATGCTTGCGTGCGGTACCCGCCACCGCCTCCCAGTCTGAGGATGTCCAGGTGAGCCATGCCGAAGCCCGGACGTCTCACATAGTCGATCCAATATCCACTCGAACTCCAGCCAGCCATGATGCCAACCCAAGATACCGGAAGGGCGCTGCTCATGTCCACGGCGGACAGTGAAGCTAACATAGTCAAAGTCACCGACACAGACGACGGTCACAGCGGTATCTCTGCCTTTGCGAATGCTTTCGATCTCGGTCCCGCACCGTTGGATCCCGGCACTGCTGCGTTACAGGTAGATACCATCCCTATCACTCCGTCGTACTTGTGCTGATGTTCCCATAGCCCTTACGTGCGGCACTTCGATGATGGACGTGTCACGTTGACCTAGTTGCCCATTCTCAGGGCCATGCGCAATGGCTTCTCGCGTAATCTAGCTCGTTCAGTATCCTGTTACAGCGATAAATACGATCCACTTACATGGTCACGTCTCCGTTGTTTCTCCGCCTCGTGGGGGTCGTCGCCAGAAGAGCCTGATGACAAAGGTGTCCTCGGGCTTGACAGCGTAGGGGGACACCGTCAGGGTGATACCGTCCACCGCTGTCCTTGCACGCCTGTATATGAGGACGTCGGCCTGGTCGGGAACGTGGATTGTGGTGGTCATATTAGGCCATGTATGGACATGGTCGGCGGCGCAATT
This sequence comes from Lentinus brumalis, assembly GCA_001792895.1. Lineage (NCBI taxonomy): Eukaryota > Fungi > Basidiomycota > Agaricomycetes > Polyporales > Polyporaceae > Lentinus > Lentinus brumalis. The sequence goes on from MARA01000049.1 coordinate 73,729, forward strand.
GTGCATGCCGATATCGGTCGGTGCTTCGGCTCCGGGAAGGTCAAGCTTCGCCCAATGTCGTCCAGTCGTCCGGAAGTCGTCCAGATGATTCGGACACAGACCGAGACGCAACCTGAAAGCGGGTCGCGGTCTCCCACCACCCCTGATGGTGAATGGGATCTCCATGGGTTTCTCGCCAGTCCATCCAACGGGATTAGTTGTGCAGACAGCTCTGAGACTGCCGTGCTGCGTGATGAACTCGGCCAAGTTCGATTGGGAGAAGCGGAAAGGCGAGTACATGCTGAAGCTCATGAGGATACGTGCAGATCGCGTGACGACCTCAGGTTCCATCCCTGGCTGAGCACGATGAGCGAGGTAGATCTCCTTCCACTGCGCTGTGGCGGCCTTGCCGAATAGCTCGAAAGCGTCGTTCTTCTCCCCTAGGGAGATGAGACGGTGGTGTCCCTCGGTGTTCATGACGCCGATGTTGTAGCGGGGGACTCGAGGATCAAACGAATCTGGAGATGGTACGAGCAACAACCCGAATTGTGTCTTGCCCATGAACCACGAGAAGACACCGACGGTGTATCCGAGCCGCTCTACGACAGGTAGCCGTGCTCGTATACCGTGGGGAGTAATGGAGAAAGTGGGAATGCCAACGTGGACCCTACTGGGTGATCTCGATAGGCTCACTAGGGACTGAGAGACACAGAGTTAGATGCTAATACTGATCAGTAAGGGAGTCAGGGATGACTGACCAGGCTGGAGGACGAACGAGATTTCTGTTTCTCCCCGTCTACGGTAGGCATCCAATGAACAAGGTCACCGGAACTGCCAAAGGCTGAAGGAGCGGGGGCAAGGAGGTAGGAATGGTCGGTAAGGAGATGACTGCTCGCCAGATGGCCGGCGATCCACGCAGCTTCGGTCGAGTATTCCCAGGGAGTGCCCCATGCGAAGAGTGTCGTATCTGGGTAGTTCTTCATGATCTCCTCCTGCAGTCGCTGGAAGGCGCGCCTGCCTTCACCGTATAGAGTCGGCATATTGATGGAGAATATGCCGAGAAGGCAATACGCTTCATCCTCCGGTCGCGTAGTCTTCCGCTTCGCCGCCCAAGACATGCGTGCCGCAACGCTGACATCCTCCAGTCCGTATTCGTGCCGCAGCACTGCCGCTGGGATCTTTGTGATCTCCTCCAGCATGTTTGCGTGGTCAGTTTTAGAGGCTATGATGTCCCAGTCCCGATTCAGGAAGAGCACGTAAGGTGGCGCGATGAGCTCTTGAAGCGTCCAACCACGCTCGTGCCATACGCTGTAGCCGAAGCTCCTCTCGACGTCGTCTTCATCCACGAGGGGGCCCTTGGACGGGACGTCTCTCAGGAACGCGTAGCACACGTCCGCGAGGGAGTAGTAACGGAACATCGAGTTGATGGCCTCTGACAGCTCGGCGCTGCTCGTCTTGTCGATGCAACATGTGTCGTTCCATATCCAGTGGTAGCCGTGCTCTTGGGCGAGGATGCAAGACTGCTTGACCTTCTCTGTGGAGATATCGCGCGGATTCTCGCCGCTCAACTGGCACCGAGTCTTGTAAGCCTGAGTCTGCTGGAAGGACTGCTCCTCCGTGTCCCAAACATGCGAGAGGATCGCATACCCGCCAGGGACGCTTTCTGGCGAGTTGAAGTACTGAAGTTCGGCGCGATCAGTGCTCAGTAACCACATTCTGCAAGAGAGTCAGCACCGTGCGTTACGCAAGGGCTAAAGCACTTGCCTGTAGTCCACTCAGTGCAGCCGGAGTGGGGTGCAGTCTCAGGGCAAACGGAAGTGCAGATAGCCGCCAGACAACAATAGGCGTGATCAAAGGACAAATCACATACGCAGCTTGTGGACATGCGACGTTGCTGTGATACTTCCCCACACTAAGCCTCTTCGGACTTGGTTGGCACTCTGTTGGACGCAGCGAAAGTTCATTAAGTGACAGCAGTACGACCCATACTGAGAACGCATAGAACTACCCTCCTAACGATCGAATACCCGTCTAGAGGACCAGGGAAGCAAGCACCACGAAAACAAGCGACGTAGTGCCGCATATGACACTGGCCGCACGATCCGGCGCGCCGTTAGAGCTGCTGACTGTTGCGGTCTCCGTCGAACTGCTTGTGGACGTGCGGCTCGAAGTCGGCGCTTTGGAAGAGGCAGTCCCGTTCAAGCGCATCGCATTACGCTGTCGAGCAGAACTGGTGTCAGCTATGCGAGTACCACGAGTACGCAAAACGGGAGAGAGCGCATGATATCAGGAAAGTGGGATTCTGCGCTCACGAGGGGAGGAAGCCGTATACGGACGAAGGCGCATCCCCAGGCATGGAAGATGAGTAATACCGCGACCGGGGCTCCATGTGCCATCAGAAATAGAAGCGACACTCGCCTTGAAGCCGTCCAACGTCTGCCAGCTACTATCGTTGACGTTGACCCCGCCAACCCCGCCCTGAGCACACGTCGCAGCGTCGAAGTACCAGAGGGTGGAGTTGTCCAGGACCTCGAACTGGTAGCTCGTGATTGCTGTACCGTTCGCGGTGTCGTGGGCACCCGAGTTGAACCCGACGTACGAAGAGTTGATGTCTTGTATGGGTACGCACGGGCTGGCGAAGGTCGACTGGATAGCGCTATGTTTGCCCTGGGTGACTGGCGACGCGTACGTGGCGTGGTCAGCTTGTCAGCCCCGGGGGCTCATTGCGAGGACGGTGCGTACAGTTGAACAGTACTGTGTCGTGGATGTTCGCGAAGGCCTCGGGAGGATCGAACAGAGAGGCTGCCTGGTTCGTTCCGTTGCCACCGACAGTGATGACAACCAGTTTGGCGAGGGCGATGGACAGGAGCAGCCCGAACTACGTGCAAGAGCGACTCATCAGTTTCAATCGTCCTTGAGTGAGTGAGCCCACATACAGTGAGAGCGGCCGTCAGGAGCCTGGTCATCTTGACGGACTGTTGTGAATGAGTGAAAAGGAGAGGACTGGATGGGTATACTGGTGCACAGGGTAAGGAGCCGCCTTGAAGATGTTCAGCTTGCGGTGATGTTCCATTCCTCTCGCCGGCCTTCCAATCTGGAAGGCCGCTTGATGGATATAGCGCGACTGTTTGAGTACGAGAACGTGAAAACGCAGTAAGAGAAGCCTAAACCGAGACCTCTGCGTGCCTCTCGCACTCCCCGTCCGCACAAAGGCCGAGAACGAATGAGAAGCTGCGTAGAGTTGAGATAGAAGAGGGAAGTAGGAGGATGAATGGATGAGCGCGTGGCAGGGAGCGTTGTCACGGTGCGCCTGGACCAGATGGGACGGCTTCCATGTCGGTGAAGCCATCGGGGGCTTCGAAGTCAATTGCGCGATGCCATGCATTTAATATCAGCGTTCCTTTCGGGTTCATTGGGCATGGGGTGAATGCAAGCGTGAAAGCCTCCCACCACCCTGGCTCGTTCGGCTCTTCACACACAAACGTCTTCCTCGAATCCGGCCAAGTGGAGACATGATCGCCAGGACACTGATGTCCGTCGTGGGGCGCTTCATCCTCCGGAAGGTATTGAGCGTTCGCCCACAATGCAGGGCAAGCGACCTTGGAGGTGTCGAGAGCATGTAGGGAAGTAGATTTGGCTGACGGGAGAGAACACAGCCCGACTTGGATGGTCGTGATGGTGCGATAGAACGTGAGAAAGTGATCCAGAAGTCCCGACGAAGGCCAGATGGTGAAGGTGGCAGGAGGCTCGCCCGTCCACGGGAGCTGCACCTTGTCGACGAACACCTTGCACGGTTGAGATGAACTGGCCAATGTCTGGATGTTATGCTCCGGGAACCGAAAAGGCGGACGAAGAGCGTGGTTGAGGGGAATGGGTGGAATGCGCAGGACGGGGCTCTGCTCCAGTGGCGCGGACTGGATTATGTAGATGTCCGTCCACACCCTCGTAGTGCATGCGTCCTTCATGGAGTCACGTAGTCCTAGGAATACGAGACGAGCAGCAGGATTCGGATAAACACCAACGGCATACGTCGGTCCCCACTGATCGGCATCCGCAGGTACTGGGCTGAGCACGAGGAGGATCGGGAATCCCTCCTGGTCTCGCCAACACAGATCTGCTAATGTATAGGAGCCGAACTCGACGACAGGGAGATGAGCCATGACACCGTGCGGGGTGATCGATAGGGTCACAACACGACCACCGCACAATGACGATGTTAGCGTGGCCTAGAAGAACACGGTGAGCATGTGCCTGAAGCGAACATCACTAGCGTACCTGGGCATCCGACTGGTCCAGCAATCCGTGCGGACTGTAGCGGACAACCCTGTCGTCGCGGGTTTTGTACATCCTTGGAGATGTGGCAAAAAGACCGAAGTTGGCGAGTGAGTAAGAGTCGGCGTCGCGTGGTCTGCCCGGATCGCCCGCAAGGCTGCCCATACACTCCGATCCCCAGGCGAAGAGAGTCGTGTCCGCGCTCTTCTTCATGATCTCCTCCTGGAGCCGCTGGAACGCCTTGCTGCCCTCGCCGTACAGCGTCGGCATGTTGATGTCGAAGATACCGAGCAGGCAGTACGCTTCGTCTTCCAAACGGGTCGTCCTCCTCTCGACAGCCCAAGACATCCGTTCTCCGATGCTGAAGTCGTCCAACGACCGCTGCAGCGTCAAGAGGCTCACGGGAATATGCGCGGCCTTCTCGATCTCCGGCGCGAGGTCGACCTTTGTACCCATGGTCTCCCATTCCTTGGATAGAAAGAGGACGAGGCGGGGAGCGACGAGCTCCTGCAGCGTCCAGCCACGGCGATGCCACCGGCTCGCATGGAACTGCCCCCAGCCAGGCTGATGCCCGAGACTCGGATGAAACGCCTTGTCGGCATCAACGTCGTTCAGAAAGGCGTAGCAGACGCGAGAGAGGGCGTAATAGCGGAACATGGAGTTGATGGCCTCCGAGAGCTCCGCGCTGCTTGTCTTGTCGATGCAGCAAGTGTCGATCCACACCCATCTGTGGCCATGTCGCTCCGCGAGCTCGCAGGATCGTTTGATCTTCTCGCATGCAAGATCGCGCGGGTTCTGGCCTTTCTGGGCGCACTTCGCGCGGAGGTGCTGGAGGTCTTGAAATGTCTGCTCTTCCAGGCCCCAGACGTGAGAGAGAATCGCGTAGCCTCCCTCGACAGCGTCCGGGGAGACGAAGTACTGCAGCTCTGCGCGACTGCATCAGTGGGACCGCAAAACGCTTGTTGGTCTTGTTGGGGCCAATAAGAGCCATCAAGATGAACAAGCCGCAAGAGCACAGCACTTGTCGGTCTTGTTGGCCCGAACAAGCGCCAACAAGATCAACAAGTGTTTTACGGTTCCACTGATGTGGAGCTGAGCAGCCACATGCTTGTAGTCGCAGTGAATGCGATGCAAGGTGAGAGCGCATCTCACTCTTTCTTATAACCAGAACTCACAACACGAGTGTATTTAAGGTAATCACTGCCGTATGTCAATTACGGTGCGAGTCTTCGAGGGTATCAGCCCGACAGCTGGTACCCAAATCGACTTGTTACTTATCAATCAGCAGTAATCGGCAGTAAGCAAGATACTCGTACTTCGTCAATACGTTAGAGCCAAGTTGCGGTAGTCTCGCAGATGATGCATGGAGAGGAGGAGGAGGAGTAGACCGTGTCTTATCCGAGTACTCGTTGAGGCTTTGAGTATCAACACGGTCCGTACGTGCGCGCTCGACGCCACCCGATCGATGACGACATGCGGCGCACAGTGCACTCGCTCTCTCGACTCCTCCGCCTGCCCGCATCTCAGACAAAGACCAGTCCGCGTCCGTGCCACGTCGCTCGCCCTCGGCCACGCTCGCACCTGCAGCCGCCCTCCTCTGTGCTCTCCCACCTTTGCGTCCCTCAGTCCGTCGCTCATGCTACGCCAGACTGCCTCTTCGCGCGTCCCTCTCGCCTGCCGCCCGTTCTCGCTTGGCTCGACCGCATACAGTCATGCAAGACGCAAGCTCCTCACCCCGGACGTGGGCACGCGTGGTATGCCGCATCTCTCCTCCCTGCCTCCTTGCTTCTTGCGCCGCCGTGTCGCTGTATCTCTCCCCTCGGTCGTACATCCTCCCTTGCATCCTCCCCATGAACGCTACCCTCTGGGAACCACACGCAAGCACACCGCTGTTCAACGTTCGCGGCTCCGCGAGGCATTCCGCCGTTCATCGCCCTGCTACGCCTCGCGCCCCAATTCTTGTGCGTCTACGCGCCTATGTAGAGTCAGACACTGCAAGCATGGTACGTCGCATTGCTCTCGTTACATGTTCTGTACTAATCTTGTGTAATCTACCATGCTTCCCGAGCAGCTAAACTACCGTGAGTGCCCACCAAGTCACCGCACCTCGCACCTCGTACCCGCCCTTCGTCCTCCTCGGCTCACTGTCCCCTGCACCGATCTCACGGCGAGGCTAACTTCAGTCCGCTCCCCCTGCACATGCAGACCGAGGGCTTTCGCAAACGCGGCGCCGTACCAGAGCTTCTTCAACGTCTTTCCGAGCGTCGCCCTCTCGCCTCAGCCGCGGACATCCCGTTGGCATACACCGGTCGACGGACGGTATCTCACCGCCGCTCACTGAAGCTGGCGATGTCGACGCGCCCTTGCGCTCACACGAACAGCCCTCGCAGCACCCGCTCAACGACATACAGAAGCTCACTACGGAATCCCGGGCGCGTGGTCTCGCCGTCGTAGCGCGTCGCGGCCGCCGCATCACTGCCGGTGTTCGTGCTGGTAAGTACTGTACACGCCGGTCAGTGAGATGCGTCACATTCAGCTGATCAACTTACCCGGTCCGCGCGCAGCGACAACAGGGACGCGCCGGCGTTGCCGCTATGCTACGTACGAGGTCCACACTGACTTGTCTATTTACCTCCCTCACTCACGAGCATCCCCCGGCCGCACGCCCATCTCGCTCGCGCGATCCCACCCCTGCTGAGAAGAGTACACGCCCGACGCCGCCGCGCTGGCATCTGTAGTCACGGTGAGTCCAGGGCATGCACACATGGCGTACGCGCGCTCACCGACTCCGGGGTCAGACACTGGCAGCTGGTGCTCACGGCGCGTCGGTCAGTGCTCCCGTGTGCAGGTACGTGATGCGGATTCCGGAACTCACCTGCGGACTCGTACTGTGCTTCAATCATGGCCGGCTGGCCGTGCGGCGCGAGCGGCGAGGAGCGAGAGCAGCTGTGGACGAGGTGAGTGGGCACGCAGCACGCTGCAGGAGGTCGAGGAAGGTACGTACCGGGCGGTGTCAAGAACGCTGGGAGAGCGCAGCGCGGACGGCTGTCAACGTGGGTGAGCAGGACGGGGGCAAGGTACGTGTGTGCGCCGTGTGTCGAGCCGCTCACCTCGTTTGTTATAGCATGGACGCGTGCGTGTTCGGTTCGGAGCCATCCGCGGTGCGTCCCAGCACCGTCGATGCGCGCAGGCGACGGCGCGGACCGAACGTCACTCCGCATCTGCGCTCGGGCGAGCGATCGAGCGGTACGTGTACTTAAGTACTTGAGAGGGCGGTGTCATGATGTCGAGGCAGCGTTCAAGCTGCACGAAATGTCGATGTCCCTTCGTCCTGCATGTTCGCGGCCGAGCTCAGGCTGAGAGTGAATAGATCTGGTTCCTCCTCCCCCGTGTCATTCGTCCAGTCTGTTGCGTGCCGACCTCGTCGGCGGCCTTGTGTGCTTCAACAATGCGTGTTCTCGCCGCTCGTCTTCTAGTAAGTAATAGCTGAGGAGGACGACCACTTGACTCGAATGCACAGGGCTTGCGGCTGTGATGTGTGGATGGATGCACTGTGTGCCTGGCTTGAGTTCTGTTTGTCGTTTGATCCTTGCGTGCCGTGTTGAGTCCCGAACGGTTGCCTTCTGGGAAGCGAGTCCCTCTTCTGCTGACCTGTGTCATGGATGGGCTGCTCGGCCGAGAAGTGCCAGTGCGAATATTCGGTAGTACTAGGCATGATGGTCGTCATCAGGATTGGACAGCTGGACGCTTCGCTCCTGTAGTCCAGGACGGCCACATTGATGAGCTCCCGGTTTCTCATCTGTGTGATGTTGTCTACATTGAGCTTCCAGCCTCAGGCCGCCGTAATGGTCACTGCGCTATCGTGTGTTTGAGCTTTTCATGGATGAGAAGGCAGGACTGGGAGGATGCGAGTTGCAGACAGCGAGCATGACTGGGAAGCCGGAGACATCTCGCTACCTGTATCCTGAGGTCCGCGAGGTCCGTGTGCTGCGATGCCCAGCAGCTACGTATTGATGACCAGGGTCCAGGCGGTTACTCGAGTTACGAGCCCGCCGGCATCGTCGCGAGCGAGCAGTCGGAATATTCGGATGCGCGAAAGTGATTGTCATTGTAATTTGTGAGAATACAGATACCGACATACAACAGGGATCGTGGGGGATAGTCTAGTCACTCTATGAGCTTCTGGACAGTGAGGACAGATATATGTAGCACTGCCAAACTGTGCAGCATTGGATGTACTAAAGAACTTGAACGGTCAAGAGCCCTTGCACGTCTGACACGGGAGGACAGGACACATGCCATGAATGGCGGCGAGGCGAGGAACGTTGAACTGAGCGCGATGTGAACGCGCAGGACACGCGGCGAGAGGATTCAGGGAAGGACATGTAGGTTGCCGGGAGACGGCCTCATTGTAAGCGAGGCGTCGAGGAATCGATGCCGTGGTGGAGGATCAACTTGAAGGTCGCTTGAATTTATTGTAGGACACATACTTAGTCGAGGCGTCGAGGAATCGATGCCGTGTGCGAGGATCAAGGTCGCTTGAATATCCGATTGCCTTCAAACACCTGAGAACGTGCGTTCCCTGCCGTACAAGTCGGTACGGCGCACGCCTGTATCCGAGTTTAGACGTCAGTGCGACATCATGACAGAAGGTTAGTTTCTCGCCGTGTACGAGACTGTCCTGGTCAGATATCAAACGTACCTCGCAGTCCAGTCCTGCCGAGTGTCAATAGGAAACGTTCATCGTCCGGGTTCTGGCTGTATGTCAGATGTCTCCCACGTGAATCTATTACCAGCACGGAGCGAGCACTGTCACCAGGCCGTGCCGCAGATACTAAGTACATGGTATATGCGGTCTTGGGTCACAGTGACCGTACAGCATGATTCTTTCGGGCAATCAACTGCTAGCAGAAGCAGAAAGGAGATATCTTGTCAGTGCTGCGATATTTCTGCGGTATCCCGAGAGCTGCGCAACAATGATTGAAAGCGTACCTAGTAACGCCGCCAGAAACGTAAGGTCCCGAAGACAGTCGAGCCATCGTGCTTGCGTGCGGGATTGGTGCATGGTCGCCGGTGCGTGCTGCACAACTGTGTCCAATTTCCGGCACACTCGAGCATCGAGGCAGAGGAACCGCCGCGATGGCCGGCCCGTTCCGAGTTTACGTTGGACCTCCGCCGAGCACGTTCGCGGCCGCGGCTTCTGGAGACAATGTCAGCGGGGTGCAGGCTGCATCGAGCGAACCTGTCCTCCGACTTGCGTACTACTTCATGCAGCTGAGGCTCTACAATGTCTCGCTGCTTGTCCGCGCTTCACGCTCGAGATCGCTCTCCCGGCAGTCGACTGCTAGTAAAGCCTGAGAAGATGCGGTCAGTTACCTCATGTTTCCCGGGCGCGGAGGGAGACAGTTCGAGGAAGGGAAGCGTACCGGATGTGGAGGGTTACTCGGAGTATCTCGGAGTCGTGCTTGCCTCCCGAATCCGGATGATTGTTGCACAATATTATTGCGAAGAGCCCGTTCGATGCGACAGCGTCATGGGTGTAAATTGCGGCGTTGTCCGGCCGCGGCTGTCGATATTCATGCAAAAGATTAGCGAGGTCAGACTAAATGGCGAACACCGACTAAACGGCGAACGCACACTGCAGTAGTGACAGAATAACCATATCTTGAGGTCCTGATGAGATGACTTGCCTAAGGGGTCGTATCCAGTAAGTACTCTTGCCTGCCAGTGTGCGTCTGGTGTATCCGAATTTCCGGGACCTGCGTCCTGTTCGATATCATGCTGGAACAAGTGACGGCGGTTGGCGTACCTCGACAGAATAAAGTACCACGCACAGTCTTTTGATCCTGCCGAAGGCATCATGATGCTGCCCCGCGAGCCTCCGGGTTCTGGTCTCCTCGTCCTAGAATTGCTCACTTCAAGTGGCTATTGCGCACCGGAATACAGATGTTCTTGAAGCCATGCCTACTCGAGAGCCGCCCTGAATGGTGGCAGTCAGCCGACAAAAGTACAGGAGGAGTTCATTTCTGCTGCAGAAGGTGAGTCTAAAAGCAGCAGGCGACGCCGTGCGTGCATACCTGAGGAATGCGTCAGACGACGCTTCGTCCCGAGGGTGAGGCGTGTTCGCTCCACCGTAGCGGTGCCCAAAGCGGTTGCCCCTGGCCGTGTTTCGCAGGTCTTCCTACAGTTCCTGGTCCTGTCGGTATATGGCATGTTAGTAGTCGAGCGCAGGCCGCGAGGATGTGAATGATTACCTGCATTTGAGCCTGTGACTGCACGAGGCTGATCCGAAGCTCGATGGAGTTCCACCTGCGAGACGAGATCCGACGCATCGATAGTGGTATTTGCAGAGATGAAGCGAGAAGCAAAGGACGCTGGCATGTTCCGGGATGTTGCGGCCGCCGCTCCGAGTCTCTTGTACACACGGCGGGGTTGCTCTCACCCGGCGGTGTCGTCTAGACCGTTCCTCGTGCGTTGCCATCCCGTCACCACCCTCGACGCGTCTTCCTTCCTCCCCTCTCGCGCAGCAAGCCCTCTGCTGTCGTCTCGCTTTGCTAAGGCCTCGCCATCCGAGACGTAGAACATATCAGTGCCGCTGGAGAAGCTGGGAGGCTTGGACTCAAGGCGGGAGGAGACGAGGAGACGACGCCAGATGTGGTAGCTAACGTCCGGGATGAGTTTGTGTACATGGCAGACAATCTGCGGTTTACTTACTAAGTTCTTCCCGCATCACGCCCACGGCCCGTGCTGTACACGAGAGCATGGTAGGACGGACGGCGGCCAGCCGATTCCGAGGTAAGTAGATTCGAGAGAGCACCAGCCTCGGCTGCCAGTGCTTCCCGGAGGGCCGTCTCCTTGTCTGCTCGCTGGCGAACTCGCAACATCCCTGCTACTGGCTAGCCAAGACAAACGGTGAGCTGTCCACGACGCCTGTCGAGAAGCCACTCACGTACAGTCTATGCATCCGAGAGAGGACAGCGATGGCCCGCCGGGAGAGCTCGGGTACCTCGGGAGTTGTCAGGCGCACAGTGCACTGTCGAGGCACAGTGGCCCGTTCGAGTAGACGTTCGTAGTGTACTCGTCTTTCACGCGCGTTGTCCGCGGTCGTGGTCGTCGTGGTCGAGACGAGAGCGCGTACGAGGCTGTGCAGGCCCGAAATCCGAAGTTGGCAATCAATTGCCTCTTCCTGTGTTATGCTGGAGGAGAGGACCATATGAGCGTATTCTTCGAGTGTACTCTGCGCGTCGGAGGAGTAGGGAAAGCCAAAAAAATATATTTGTTTCTACGCTACCACATGCTCGGAAATCCCGTGTTCGAGACAGCGCTACTTGTGGCTAACATCGTGAGAAGCACGCGGTATCCGAAGAGCGAGAATGCGCCGCGCTGGGGTTCCTCGCTCTACGACACGCAGAACCGGCACAGCTCGTGTGCCCCGAGGTCCTCCCCGCTCCTGCACCCCGCAATCCCCTCATCCTCTCCCTGTGTCCCGCTCGTATTGCAGTGTGCTCGCCGTAATGCCACCCTGGACGCAGGCTAAGTACAGAGACACGCTCAGCGCGGCTCGACGCACCTCGGAGTGCAGCGCAAGTCTCCACAGACATAGCGCACCGCGTGCAGACGGACCTGTGCAGCACGAAGTGTTATATCAACAAAACATCATCCACCACAGAACATCCACCCACAGAACACCGTAAGGTCAGGAATCCTGCCGTGGAGGGAAGTATTCGCCTGCCCAGAACGGCCGCCTGCGTGCTGCGAGCAGTCCCGGGTCCCGGCAGCCGCACGCGACGGCGCGGATCCAGATCGACGCCCCGAGCACCGCATACGTCGGCCCCGCAGGTACCGGGCTGAGCACGAGGAGGATCGGGAATCCCTCCTGGTCTCGCCAACACAGATCTGCCAATGTATAGGAGCCGAACTCGACGACAGGGAGATGAGCCATGACACCGTGCGGGGTGATCGATAGGGTCACAACACGACCACCGCACAATGACGATGTTAGCGTGGCCTAGAAGAACACGGTGAGCATGTGCCTGAAGCGAACATCACTAGCGTACCTGGGCATCCGACTGGTCCAGCAATCCGTGCGGACTGTAGCGGACAACCTTGTCGTCGCGGGTTTTGTACATCCTTGGAGATGTGGCAAAAAGACCGAAGTTGGCGAGTGAGTAAGAGTCGGCGTCGCGTGGTCTGCCCGGATCGCCCGCAAGGCTGCCCATACACTCCGATCCCCAGGCGAAGAGAGTCGTGTCCGCGCTCTTCTTCATGATCTCCTCCTGGAGCCGCTGGAACGCCTTGCTGCCCTCGCCGTACAGCGTCGGCATGTTGATGTCGAAGATACCGAGCAGGCAGTACGCTTCGTCTTCCAAACGGGTCGTCCTCCTCTCGACAGCCCAAGACATCCGTTCTCCGATGCTGAAGTCGTCCAACGACCGCTGCAGCGTCAAGAGGCTCACGGGAATATGCGCGGCCTTCTCGATCTCCGGCGCGAGGTCGACCTTTGTACCCATGGTCTCCCATTCCTTGGATAGAAAGAGGACGAGGCGGGGAGCGACGAGCTCCTGCAGCGTCCAGCCACGGCGATGCCACCGGCTCGTATGGAACTGCCCCCAGCCAGGCTGATGCCCGAGACTCGGATGAAACGCCTTGTCGGCATCAACGTCGTTCAGAAAGGCGTAGCAGACGCGAGAGAGGGCGTAATAGCGGAACATGGAGTTGATGGCCTCCGAGAGCTCCGCGCTGCTTGTCTTGTCGATGCAGCAAGTGTCGATCCACACCCATCTGTGGCCATGTCGCTCCGCGAGCTCGCAGGATCGTTTGATCTTCTCGCATGCAAGATCGCGCGGGTTCTGGCCTTTCTGGGCGCACTTCGCGCGGAGGTGCTGGAGGTCTTGAAATGTCTGCTCTTCCTGGCCCCAGACGTGAGAGAGAATTGCGTAGCCTCCCTCGACAGCGTCCGGGGAGACGAAGTACTGCAGCTCTGCGCGACTGGAGCTGAGCAGCCACATGCTTGTAGTCGCAGTGAATGCGATGCAAGGTGAGAGCGCATCTCACTCTTGCTTATAACCAGAACTCACAACACGAGTGTATTTAAGGTAATCACTGCCGTATGTCAATTACGGTGCGAGTCTTCGAGGGTATCAGCCCGACAGCTGGTACCCAAATCGACTTGTTACTTATCAATCAGCAGTAATCGGCAGTAAGCAAGATACTCGTACTTCGTCAATACGTTAGAGCCAAGTTGCGGTAGTCTCGCAGATGATGCATGGAGAGGAGGAGGAGGAGTAGACCGTGTCTTATCCGAGTACTCGTTGAGGCTTTGAGTATCAACACGGTCCGTACGTGCGCGCTCGACGCCACCCGATCGATGACGACATGCGGCGCACAGTGCGCTCGCTCTCTCGACTCCTCGCATCTCAGACAACAACCAGTCCGCGTCCGTGCCACGTCGCTCGCCCTCGGCCACGCTCGCACCTGCAGCTGCCCTCCTCTGTGCTCTCCCACCTTGGCCTCCCTCAGTCCGTCGCTCATGCTACGCCAGCCTCTCTCTTCGCGCGTCCCTCTCGCCTGCCGCCCGTTCTCGCTTGGCTCGACCGCATACAGTCATGCAAGGCGCAAGCTCCTCACCCCGGACGTGGGCACGCGTGGTATGCCGCTTCTCTCCTCCCTGCCTCCTTGCTCCTTGCGCCGTCGTGTCGCTGTATCTCTCTGCTCAGTCGTACATCCTCCCCATGATCGCTACTCTCTGGGAACCCCACGCAAGCACACCGCTGTACGCATCCCCAAGTGGTGTTGTTCCCGCCGTTTATCGCCTTGCGCCCCACTCTCGTGCGTCTACGCGCCGACCGTCGCTGCTAGGGTCAGACACCGCAAGCATGGTGCGTCGTATTGCTCCCGTTACATGTTCTGTACTAACCTTGCATGATTCACCATGCTACCCCTCCATGTCCTACAGCTAGGCCACCACGAGTGCTTACAAGTCACCGCACCTCGCGCCCGCACCTCGTCCTCCTCGGCTCAACGTCCCCTGCACGAATCTCACGGCACCTTCAGTCCCCTCGCCCCGCACGTGCAGACAGACGTCCTTCACAAACACGGCGCCGTACCAGAGCCTCTTCAACGTCTTTCCGAGCGTCGCCCTCTCGCCTCAGCCGCGGACATCCCGTTGGCATACACCGGTCGACGGACGGTATCTCACCGCCGCTCACTGAAGCTGGCGATGTCGACGCGCCCTTGCGCTCACACGAACAGCCCTCGCAGCACCCGCTCAACGACATACAGAAGCTCACTACGGAATCCCGGGCGCGTGGTCTCGCCGTCGTAGCGCGTCGCGGCCGCCGCATCACTGCCGGTGTTCGTGCTGGTAAGTACTGTACACGCCGGTCAGTGAGATGCGTCACATTCAGCTGATCAACTTACCCGGTCCGCGCGCAGCGACAACAGGGACGCGCCGGCGTTGCCGCTATGCTACGTACGAGGTCCACACTGACTTGTCTATTTACCTCCCTCACTCACGAGCATCCCCGGCCGCACGCCCATCTCGCTCGCGCGATCCCACCCCTGCTGAGAAGAGTACACGCCCGACGCCGCCGCGCTGGCATCTGTAGTCACGGTGAGTCCAGGGCATGCACACATGGCGTACGCGCGCTCACCGACTCCGGGGTCAGACACTGGCAGCTGGTGCTCACGGCGCGTCGGTCAGTGCTCCCGTGTGCAGGTACGTGATGCGGATTCCGGAACTCACCTGCGGACTCGTACTGTGCTTCAATCATGGCCGGCTGGCCGTGCGGCGCGAGCGGCGAGGAGCGAGAGCAGCTGTGGACGAGGTGAGTGGGCACGCAGCACGCTGCAGGAGGTCGAGGAAGGTACGTACCGGGCGGTGTCAAGAACGCTGGGAGAGCGCAGCGCGGACGGCTGTCAACGTGGGTGAGCAGGACGGGGGCAAGGTACGTGTGTGCGCCGTGTGTCGAGCCGCTCACCTCGTTTGTTATAGCATGGACGCGTGCGTGTTCGGTTCGGAGCCATCCGCGGTGCGTCCCAGCACCGTCGATGCGCGCAGGCGACGGCGCGGACCGAACGTCACTCCGCATCTGCGCTCGGGCGAGCGATCGAGCGGTACGTGTACTTAAGTACTTGAGAGGGCGGTGTCATGATGTCGAGGCAGCGTTCAAGCTGCACGAAATGTCGATGTCCCTTCGTCCTGCATGTTCGCGGCCGAGCTCAGGCTGAGAGTGAATAGATCTGGTTCCTCCTCCCCCGTGTCATTCGTCCAGTCTGTTGCGTGCCGACCTCGTCGGCGGCCTTGTGTGCTTCAACAATGCGTGTTCTCGCCGCTCGTCTTCTAGTAAGTAATAGCTGAGGAGGACGACCACTTGACTCGAATGCACAGGGCTTGCGGCTGTGATGTGTGGATGGATGCACTGTGTGCCTGGCTTGAGTTCTGTTTGTCGTTTGATCCTTGCGTGCCGTGTTGAGTCCCGAACGGTTGCCTTCTGGGAAGCGAGTCCCTCTTCTGCTGACCTGTGTCATGGATGGGCTGCTCGGCCGAGAAGTGCCAGTGCGAATATTCGGTAGTACTAGGCATGATGGTCGTCATCAGGATTGGACAGCTGGACGCTTCGCTCCTGTAGTCCAGGACGGCCACATTGATGAGCTCCCGGTTTCTCATCTGTGTGATGTTGTCTATAGTGAGCTTCCAGCCTCAGGAATACGCGGTGGTCACTGCGCTACCGTGTGCTTGAGCTTTTCCATGGATGAGAAGGCAGGACTGGGAGGATCCGAGTTGTAGACAGCGTGCATGACTGGGAAGCCGGGAGACATCTCGCTACCTGCATTCTGAGGTCCGCGAGGCCCGCATGCTGCAATGACCAGGCTACGTATTGATGACCAGGGTCCAGGTGGTACACTCGGGTTACGAGCCCGCCGGCATCATCGCGAGCGAGCAGTCGGAATATTCAGATGCGCAAAGTGGCTGTCATTGTGAGAATACATTGGATACCGACGTACAACAGCCTGAGGGATCGCGGGGGATAGTCTAGTCACTCTACGGGCTTCTGGACAGTGAGGACAGATATATGTAGCACTGCCAAACTGTGCAGCATTGGATGTACTGAAGAACTTGAACGGTCGAGAGCCCTTGCACGTCCGACACGGGAGGACAGGACGCATGCCATGAATGGAGGCGAGGCGAGGAACGTTGAACTGAGCGCGATGCGAACGCGCAGGACACGCGAGAGGATTCAGGGAAGGTCATGTACGTCGCCGGGAGACGGCCTCATTGTAAGCGAGGCGTCGAGGAATTGACACCGTGGTGGAGGATCTTGGCAAGGTCGCTTGGATATCCTATTGCATTGCACCTGGGAATGCGCGTTCCCTGCCGTACAAGTCGGTACGACGCACGCCTGTATCCGAGGTTAGACGTCAGTGTGACATCATGTCAGAAGGTTAGTTTGCTGCCGTGTACGAGACCGTCCCGGACAGAGATCGGACGTACCTCCTGCCGAGTGTCGATAGGAAATGTCACAGTCTGTCGTCCGGTTTCGGGCTATACGTCTCCCATGTCAATCTAGTACCAGCGCGGAGCGAGCACTGTCACCAGGCCGTGCCGCAAGTGGGCTTGGGTCACAGTGACCGTGCAGCTTGACCGCCGGTGACCGGGCAATCGACTGCTAGCACCTAGTAGCACAAGCAGGGAGGAGGTATCGTTCATCGGTGCAATATTTCTGCGGAATCCTGAGAGCTGCGCAACGATGATTGAAAGCGTACCGAGGGACACCTTGACGGCCAGAAACGTAAGGTGCGGAAGAGACAGTGTCTCGAGGGCAGTCGAGCCATCGTGCTCGCGTGCGAGATTGGTGCATGGTCGCCGGTGATTGCTGCATGATTGTGTCTGATTCCCGGCACGCTCGAGCATCGAGGCAGAGGAACCGATGGCCGGCCTCGTTCCAGGTTTACGTTGGACCTCCGCCGAGCACGTTCGCGGCCGCGGCATCTGGAGACAATGTCAGCGGGGTGCAAGCTGCATCAAGCGAACCTGCCTTCCGACTTGCGTACTACTTCTTGAAGCTGAGGGACAATGTCTCGCTGCTTGTCTGCGCTACATGCTCGAGGTCGCTCTCCCGGCAGTCGACTGCTAGTAAAGCCTGAGAGGATGCGGTCAGTTACCTCATGTTTCCGGGGTGCGGAGGGAGACAGTTCGAGGAAGGGAAGCGTACCGGATGTGGAGGGTTACTCGGAGTATCTCGGAGTCGTGCTTGCCTTCGAATCCGGATGAATGTTGCATGATATTATTGTGAAGAGCCCGTTCGAGCTGCGCAACGATGATTGAAAGTGTACCGAGGGACAGCGTGACAGCCAGAAACGTAAGGTGCGGCAGAGACAGCGTCGAGTCGAGGACAGTCGAGCCATCGTGCTCGCGTGCGGGATTGGTGCATGGTCGTCGGTGGGTGCTGCATGATTGTGTCCGATTTCCGGCACGCTCGAGCATCGAGGCAGAGGAACCAATGGCCGGCCTCGTTCCAGGTTTACGTTGGACCTCTGCAGAGC
Organism: Lentinus brumalis; assembly: GCA_001792895.1. Taxonomy (NCBI): domain Eukaryota; kingdom Fungi; phylum Basidiomycota; class Agaricomycetes; order Polyporales; family Polyporaceae; genus Lentinus; species Lentinus brumalis. The sequence goes on from MARA01000049.1 coordinate 91,525, forward strand.
ATGCTCGCGGCCGCGGCTTCTGGAGAAATGTCAGTCGGCTGGATCAAGCGAACCTGTCTTCCGACTTGCGTACTACTTCATGAAGCTGAGGGACAATGTCTCGCTGCTTGTCTGCGCTCCATGCTCGAGGTCGCTCTCCCGGCAGTCGACTGCTGGTAACTTCTGAGAGGATGCGGTCAGTTACCTCATGTTTCCGGGGTGCGGAGGGAGACAGTTCGAGGTAGGGAAGCCTACCGAATAAGCAGGGTTACTCGGAGTATCTCGGAGTCGTGCTTGCCTCCCGAATCCGGATGATTGTTGCACAATATTATTGCGAAGAGCCCGTTTGATGCGACCGCGTCATGGGTGTGATCTGCGGCGTTGTCCAGCCGCGGCTGTCGATATTCATGCAAACGGTTAGCGAGGTCAGAGTAAACGGCGAAGGCACAGTGACAGAATAACCATACCTTGCGGTCCTGATGATGAATTGCCTAAGGGGTCGTATTCAGCACTCTTGCCTGTGCGTCTGGTGTATCCGAATCTCCGGGACGTGAGAATTGCTTGACGTGCCTGCATCCTGTTCGATATCACGCTGGAACAAGCGACGGCGGTTGGCGTACCTCGACGGAATTACCACGCACAGTCTTTTGGCCCTGCCGAACGCATCATGATGCTGCCCCGCGAGCCTCCGCCATAGCACTTCTAGTGGACGTTCTGCACGGGAATAAAATGTTCTTGAGGCCGTATCTTCACCAGACGCCGTGCGTGCGTACCTGAGGAATGCTTCAGACGACCGTACTTCGTCTTCCCGAGGGTGGGGCGTGTTTGCTCCGAGGAGTCCACCGTAGCAGTGCCCGAAGCGGTTGCGCTTGGCCGTGTTTTACAGGTCTTCCTACAGTTCCTGGTCCTGTCGGCATATGGCATGTTAGTCGAGCGCAGGCTGCGAGGATGTGAATGTTTACCTGCATTAGAGCCTGTGACTGCACGAGGCTGATCCGAAACTCGGTGGTTTTCCACCTGCGAGACGAGATCCGACGCATTGATAGTGGTATTTGCAGAGATGAAGCGAGAAGCAAAGGACGCTGGCATGTTCCGTAATGTTGCGGCCGCCGCTCTGAGTGTCTTGTACACACGGCGGGGTTGCTCTCACCCGGCGGTGTCGTCTAGACCGTTCTTCGTGCGTTGTCATCCCGTCGCTACCCTCGACACGTCTTCCTTCCTCCCCTCTCGCCCAGCAAGCCCGCTGCTGACGTCTCGCTTTGTCAAGGCCCCACCCTCTGAGAAGTACAACAATCCAGTGCCGCTGGAGAAGCCGAGAGGCTTGGACTCAAGGCGGGAGGAGACGAGGAGACGCTAGGTGTGGTAGCTAACGTCCGGGGTGAGTTTGCGTACATGGCAGACAATCTGCGGTTTGCTTACCTCCTGCGTTGCGCCCACGGCGCGTGCTGTACACGAGAGCAAGGAAGGGCGGACGGCGGACAGTCATTTCCGAGGTAAGTAGATTCGATGCTACCGGCATCCGTCGCAGCCTCCGCCGCTTCCCGGAGGACCGTCTCCTTGTCTGCTCAATGGCGGACTCGCAACATCCCTGCTACTCGCTAGCCAAGACAAACGGTGAGCTGTCCATGACGCCTGTCGAGAAGCCACTCACATACAGTCTATGCATCCGAGAGAGGACGGCGATGGCCCGCCGGGAGAGCTCGGGTACCTCGGGAGTTATCAGGCGCACAGTGCACTGTCGAGGCACATTGCCCCGGTCGAGTAGACGTCCGTAGTGTACTCGTCTTTCACGCGCGTTGTCCGCGGTTGTGGTTGTCGTGGTCGGAACGAGAGCGCGTACAAGGCTGTGCAGGCGCGAAATCCGGCCATCGATTGCCTCTTGCTGTGTTGTCCTGGTGTCAAGGACCATATGAGCGTGTTCTTCGAGTGTACTGTGCGCGTCGGAGGAGTAGGGAAAGGCAGAAAATATATTTGTTTCTACGCTACCACATGCCCGGAAATCCCGCGTTCGAGACAGCGCTACGTGTGGCTAACGTCGTGAGAAGCACGCGGTATCCGAAGAGCAAGAACGCGCCGCGCTGGGGTTCCTCGCTCCACGACACGCACAGCTCGTGTCCTGAAGACACCGGTGTCCTCCCCCACTCTGCACCCCACAATCCACTCATCCTCCCTGTCTCCCGCTCGTATGGCAGTGTGCTCGCCGTAATGCCATCCTGGACGCAGGCTGAGCATAGAGACACGCTCAACGCGGATCGACGCACCTCGGAGTGCGGCGCAAGTCCCCACAGACATAGCGCACCGCGTGCAGACGACCTGTACAGCACGAAGTGTTATATCAACAAAACATCATCCACCACAAAGCACCACCCACAGAACACCGTAAGGTCAGGAATCCTGCCGTGGAGGGAAGTATTCGCCTGCCCAGAACGGCCGCCTGCGTGCTGCGAGCAGTCCCGGGTCCGGCAGCCGCACGCGACGGCGCGGATCCAGATCGACGCCCCGAGCACCGCATACGTCGGTCCCTACTCAGGCTGGTCCGCGTCCGCAGGTATCGGGCTGAGCACGAGGAGGATCGGGAATCCCTCCTGGTCTCGCCAACACAGATCTGCCAATGTATAGGAGCCGAACTCGACGACAGGGAGATGAGCCATGACACCGTGCGGGGTGATCGATAGGGTCACAACACGACCACCGCACAATGACGATGTTAGCGTGGCCTAGAAGAACACGGTGAGCATGTGCCTGAAGCGAACATCACTAGCGTACCTGGGCATCCGACTGGTCCAGCAATCCGTGCGGACTGTAGCGGACAACCCTGTCGTCGCGGGTTTTGTACATCCTTGGAGATGTGGCAAAAAGACCGAAGTTGGCGAGTGAGTAAGAGTCGGCGTCGCGTGGTCTGCCCGGATCGCCCGCAAGGCTGCCCATACACTCCGATCCCCAGGCGAAGAGAGTCGTGTCCGCGCTCTTCTTCATGATCTCCTCCTGGAGCCGCTGGAACGCCTTGCTGCCCTCGCCGTACAGCGTCGGCATGTTGATGTCGAAGATACCGAGCAGGCAGTACGCTTCGTCTTCCAAACGGGTCGTCCTCCTCTCGACAGCCCAAGACATCCGTTCTCCGATGCTGAAGTCGTCCAACGACCGCTGCAGCGTCAAGAGGCTCACGGGAATATGCGCGGCCTTCTCGATCTCCGGCGCGAGGTCGACCTTTGTACCCATGGTCTCCCATTCCTTGGATAGAAAGAGGACGAGGCGGGGAGCGACGAGCTCCTGCAGCGTCCAGCCACGGCGATGCCACCGGCTCGCATGGAACTGCCCCCAGCCAGGCTGATGCCCGAGACTCGGATGAAACGCCTTGTCGGCATCAACGTCGTTCAGAAAGGCGTAGCAGACGCGAGAGAGGGCGTAATAGCGGAACATGGAGTTGATGGCCTCCGAGAGCTCCGCGCTGCTTGTCTTGTCGATGCAGCAAGTGTCGATCCACACCCATCTGTGGCCATGTCGCTCCGCGAGCTCGCAGGATCGTTTGATCTTCTCGCATGCAAGATCGCGCGGGTTCTGGCCTTTCTGGGCGCACTTCGCGCGGAGGTGCTGGAGGTCTTGAAATGTCTGCTCTTCCTGGCCCCAGACGTGAGAGAGAATTGCGTAGCCTCCCTCGACAGCGTCCGGGGAGACGAAGTACTGCAGCTCTGCGCGACTGGAGCTGAGCAGCCACATGCTTGTAGTCGCAGTGAATGCGATGCAAGGTGAGAGCGCATCTCACTCTTGCTTATAACCAGAACTCACAACACGAGTGTATTTAAGGTAATCACTGCCGTATGTCAATTACGGTGCGAGTCTTCGAGGGTATCAGCCCGACAGCTGGTACCCAAATCGACTTGTTACTTATCAATCAGCAGTAATCGGCAGTAAGCAAGATACTCGTACTTCGTCAATACGTTAGAGCCAAGTTGCGGTAGTCTCGCAGATGATGCATGGAGAGGAGGAGGAGGAGTAGACCGTGTCTTATCCGAGTACTCGTTGAGGCTTTGAGTATCAACACGGTCCGTACGTGCGCGCTCGACGCCACCCGATCGATGACGACATGCGGCGCACAGTGCGCTCGCTCTCTCGACTCCTCGCATCTCAGACAACAACCAGTCCGCGTCCGTGCCACGTCGCTCGCCCTCGGCCACGCTCGCACCTGCAGCTGCCCTCCTCTGTGCTCTCCCACCTTGGCCTCCCTCAGTCCGTCGCTCATGCTACGCCAGCCTCTCTCTTCGCGCGTCCCTCTCGCCTGCCGCCCGTTCTCGCTTGGCTCGACCGCATACAGTCATGCAAGGCGCAAGCTCCTCACCCCGGACGTGGGCACGCGTGGTATGCCGCTTCTCTCCTCCCTGCCTCCTTGCTCCTTGCGCCGTCGTGTCGCTGTATCTCTCTGCTCAGTCGTACATCCTCCCCATGATCGCTACTCTCTGGGAACCCCACGCAAGCACACCGCTGTACGCATCCCCAAGTGGTGTTGTTCCCGCCGTTTATCGCCTTGCGCCCCACTCTCGTGCGTCTACGCGCCGACCGTCGCTGCTAGGGTCAGACACCGCAAGCATGGTGCGTCGTATTGCTCCCGTTACATGTTCTGTACTAACCTTGCATGATTCACCATGCTACCCCTCCATGTCCTACAGCTAGGCCACCACGAGTGCTTACAAGTCACCGCACCTCGCGCCCGCACCTCGTCCTCCTCGGCTCAACGTCCCCTGCACGAATCTCACGGCACCTTCAGTCCCCTCGCCCCGCACGTGCAGACAGACGTCCTTCACAAACACGGCGCCGTACCAGAGCCTCTTCAACGTCTTTCCGAGCGTCGCCCTCTCGCCTCAGCCGCGGACATCCCGTTGGCATACACCGGTCGACGGACGGTATCTCACCGCCGCTCACTGAAGCTGGCGATGTCGACGCGCCCTTGCGCTCACACGAACAGCCCTCGCAGCACCCGCTCAACGACATACAGAAGCTCACTACGGAATCCCGGGCGCGTGGTCTCGCCGTCGTAGCGCGTCGCGGCCGCCGCATCACTGCCGGTGTTCGTGCTGGTAAGTACTGTACACGCCGGTCAGTGAGATGCGTCACATTCAGCTGATCAACTTACCCGGTCCGCGCGCAGCGACAACAGGGACGCGCCGGCGTTGCCGCTATGCTACGTACGAGGTCCACACTGACTTGTCTATTTACCTCCCTCACTCACGAGCATCCCCGGCCGCACGCCCATCTCGCTCGCGCGATCCCACCCCTGCTGAGAAGAGTACACGCCCGACGCCGCCGCGCTGGCATCTGTAGTCACGGTGAGTCCAGGGCATGCACACATGGCGTACGCGCGCTCACCGACTCCGGGGTCAGACACTGGCAGCTGGTGCTCACGGCGCGTCGGTCAGTGCTCCCGTGTGCAGGTACGTGATGCGGATTCCGGAACTCACCTGCGGACTCGTACTGTGCTTCAATCATGGCCGGCTGGCCGTGCGGCGCGAGCGGCGAGGAGCGAGAGCAGCTGTGGACGAGGTGAGTGGGCACGCAGCACGCTGCAGGAGGTCGAGGAAGGTACGTACCGGGCGGTGTCAAGAACGCTGGGAGAGCGCAGCGCGGACGGCTGTCAACGTGGGTGAGCAGGACGGGGGCAAGGTACGTGTGTGCGCCGTGTGTCGAGCCGCTCACCTCGTTTGTTATAGCATGGACGCGTGCGTGTTCGGTTCGGAGCCATCCGCGGTGCGTCCCAGCACCGTCGATGCGCGCAGGCGACGGCGCGGACCGAACGTCACTCCGCATCTGCGCTCGGGCGAGCGATCGAGCGGTACGTGTACTTAAGTACTTGAGAGGGCGGTGTCATGATGTCGAGGCAGCGTTCAAGCTGCACGAAATGTCGATGTCCCTTCGTCCTGCATGTTCGCGGCCGAGCTCAGGCTGAGAGTGAATAGATCTGGTTCCTCCTCCCCCGTGTCATTCGTCCAGTCTGTTGCGTGCCGACCTCGTCGGCGGCCTTGTGTGCTTCAACAATGCGTGTTCTCGCCGCTCGTCTTCTAGTAAGTAATAGCTGAGGAGGACGACCACTTGACTCGAATGCACAGGGCTTGCGGCTGTGATGTGTGGATGGATGCACTGTGTGCCTGGCTTGAGTTCTGTTTGTCGTTTGATCCTTGCGTGCCGTGTTGAGTCCCGAACGGTTGCCTTCTGGGAAGCGAGTCCCTCTTCTGCTGACCTGTGTCATGGATGGGCTGCTCGGCCGAGAAGTGCCAGTGCGAATATTCGGTAGTACTAGGCATGATGGTCGTCATCAGGATTGGACAGCTGGACGCTTCGCTCCTGTAGTCCAGGACGGCCACATTGATGAGCTCCCGGTTTCTCATCTGTGTGATGTTGTCTATATGAGCTTCCAGCCTCAGGCGCGTGGTCACTGCGCTACCGTGTGCTTGAGCTTTTCCATGGATGAGAAGGCAGGACTGGGAGGATCCGAGTTGTAGACAGCGTGCATGACTGGGAAGCCGGGAGACATCTCGCTACCTGCATTCTGAGGTCCGCGAGGCCCGCATGCTGCAATGACCAGGCTACGTATTGATGACCAGGGTCCAGGTGGTACACTCGGGTTACGAGCCCGCCGGCATCATCGCGAGCGAGCAGTCGGAATATTCAGATGCGCAAAGTGGCTGTCATTGTGAGAATACATTGGATACCGACGTACAACAGCCTGAGGGATCGCGGGGGATAGTCTAGTCACTCTACGGGCTTCTGGACAGTGAGGACAGATATATGTAGCACTGCCAAACTGTGCAGCATTGGATGTACTGAAGAACTTGAACGGTCGAGAGCCCTTGCACGTCCGACACGGGAGGACAGGACGCATGCCATGAATGGAGGCGAGGCGAGGAACGTTGAACTGAGCGCGATGCGAACGCGCAGGACACGCGAGAGGATTCAGGGAAGGTCATGTACGTCGCCGGGAGACGGCCTCATTGTAAGCGAGGCGTCGAGGAATTGACACCGTGGTGGAGGATCTTGGCAAGGTCGCTTGGATATCCTATTGCATTGCACCTGGGGATGCGCGTTCCCTGCGGCCGTAACAGAAGGTTAGTTTGCTGCCGTGTACGCGACCGTCCCGGTCAGAGATCGGAGGTACCTCCTGCCGAGTGTCGATAGGAAATGTCACAGTCTGTCGTCCGGTTTCGAGCTATACATCTCCCACGCCAATCTAGTCGGAGCGAGCACTGTCACCAGGCCGTGCCGCAAGTACATGGTGCATGTGGGCTGAGGGTACAGTGGGCTCGCAGCTTGGCCAGTGACCGCGCAGTGTGGTTCTCTCGGAGTCCCAGGCAATCGACTGCTAGCAGAAGCAGAGAGGAGGTATCTTGTCAGTGGTACGATGTTTCTGCGGAATCCTGAGAGCTGCGCAACGATCACTGAAAGCGTACCGAGGGACACCATGACAGCCAGAAACGTAAGGTGCGGCAGAGACAGTGTCTCGAGGACAGTCGAGCCATCGTGCTCGCGTGCGGCATTGGTCCATGTTTGCCGGCCTCGAATAAGCCTGCCAAGTATGGTGTTAAGTATCCCGGTCCGATAGGTCGGGTTCTGCATGGTTGTGTACGATCCGGCACGCTCGAGCATCGAGGCAGAGGAACCGATGGCCGGCCTCCTTCCAGGTTTACGTTGGACCTCCGCCGAGCACGCTCGCGGCCGCGGCTTCTGGAGACGGTGACATTCGGCTGCAGGCTGCATCGAGCGAACCTGTCCTCCGACTTGCGTACTTACTACTACTTCATCAAGCTGAGGCTCGACAATGTCTCGCCGCTTGTCTGCGCTCCATGCTCGAGATCGCTCTCCCGGCAGTCGACTGCTAGTAAAGCCTGAGAGCATGCGGTCAGTTACCTCATGTTCCCGGGAGGCAGAGGGAGACGGCACGGGAAGGGAAGCGTACCGGATGTGAGGCTGTGGACGCCACCCGGCAGGGCGACTCGGAGTAACTCCGAGTCGTGCTTGCCTCCCGATCCCGGATGAATGTTGCAGAATATTATTGCAAGGAGCCCATTCGCGTCATGGACTTGAATGGACGCGAATTGCTGCGTCGTCCGACCGAGGCTGCCTATTTGAGTGTAAGAGATTATTGAGATCGGACTAAACGGAGAGTGAACAGTAGGGACGGAATAATCCTGATACCTCAAAGTACCTTGAGGTCCTTATGAGTTGACTTGCCTATGTGGTCGTACCCAGTACTCTTGCCTGTGCGTCGCGCTATATCCGAATTTCTGGGACCTGAGAATTGCTTCAAGCTTGACGTGCCTGCGTCTGTTCGATATCGCGTATTTCCACGCGCAGTCTTCTGGTCCGGCAGAGATGATGCTGCCCTCGAGCCGCCTGCGTCCTGTCTCCTCGTCCTGTGGTGGTTGTTTCGCACGGGGATCCATGGTTCTTGGAGCCGTGCCTACTCGAGAGCCTCTCGGAATGGCGGGGCTCACCCAAAATAAGTACGGGCAAGAGTTCCTTTCTGTTGCATAAGGTAAGTCCGAAAGCAGCAAGCGACGTCGTGCATGCATACCTGAGGAATGCTTCAGACCACACTTCTTTCCTCAGGGCGTATTCGCTCCACCGTAGCGGTGCCCTGTCCGTCACTCTCTCGGAGCGGTTGTGCCTGGCCGCCGTGTCTTGCAGGTCTTCCTACAGCTCCTGGTCCTGTCGGCATATGGTATGTTAGCTGAGCGCAAGCTGCAGCCTGTGAGGATGACCTGCATTCGATCCGGTGACTGCATGAGGCCCACGATGTTACCCGTGGTACGCGAGATGATAGATCTGAAACGTTGTCAGTGGTTTTCGCAGGAGTCGAAGCGAGGGATGTTATGCGCACAGGAACGCTGAAATGTTCCGGGATATTGCGGCCGGCTCGTTGACTCGTTGAGTGCCTCACAAACACGCTTCTCTCCCACCGATGGATTCGTTCTGACCGTCACGGTTGTTCTGGCTATCCCATCTTCTCGCCACGCAGCCATGGCGTCTTCCTTCCTCCCATCTCGCCCTGCTTGAAGCCCACTGCTGACGTCTCGCTTTGCCAAGGCCCCGCCATCCGAGATGTACTCTACAACATCCCAGTGCCGCTGGAGAAGCTGGGAGGCTTGGACTCCAGACGAGGAGACGCACGCTAGGTGTGGTAGTAGCTAACGTCCGGGGTGAGTTTGTGTGCATGTCAGACAATCTGCGGTCCACTCACTTCCCGCATCGCGCCCACGGCCCGTGCTGTAGACGAGAGCACAGAAGGACGGACGGCGGACCGTCAATTCCGAGGTAAGTAGATTCCATGCTACTGGGATTTGTCGCAGCCTCCGCCGCTTCCTGGAGGGCCGTCTCCTTGTCTGCTCAATGGCGGACTCGCAACATCCCTGCTACTCGCTAGCCAAGACAAACGGTGAGCTGTCCATGACGCCTGTCGAGAAGCCACTCACATACAGTCTATGCATCCGAGAGAGGACGGCGATGGCCCGCCGGGAGAGCTCGGGTACCTCGGGAGTTATCAGGCGCACAGTGCACTGTCGAGGCACATTGCCCCGGTCGAGTAGACGTCCGTAGTGTACTCGTCTTTCACGCGCGTTGTCCGCGGTTGTGGTTGTCGTGGTCGGAACGAGAGCGCGTACAAGGCTGTGCAGGCGCGAAATCCGGCCATCGATTGCCTCTTGCTGTGTTGTCCTGGTGTCAAGGACCATATGAGCGTGTTCTTCGAGTGTACTGTGCGCGTCGGAGGAGTAGGGAAAGGCAGAAAATATATTTGTTTCTACGCTACCACATGCCCGGAAATCCCGCGTTCGAGACAGCGCTACGTGTGGCTAACGTCGTGAGAAGCACGCGGTATCCGAAGAGCAAGAACGCGCCGCGCTGGGGTTCCTCGCTCCACGACACGCACAGCTCGTGTCCTGAAGACACCGGTGTCCTCCCCCACTCTGCACCCCACAATCCACTCATCCTCTCCCTGTGTCCCGCTCGTATTGCAGTGTGCTCGCCGTAATGCCATCCTGGACGCAGGCTGAGTACAGAGACGCGTTCAGCACGGATCGACGCACCTCGGAGTGTGGCTCGAGTCCCCACAGACATAGCGCACCGCGTGCAGACGGACCTGTACAGCACGAAGTGTTATATCGACAAAACATCCTCCACGCACACCACCCACAGAACACCGTAAGGTCAGAAATCCTGCCGTGGAGGGAAGTATTCGCCTGCCCAGAGTGGCCGCCTGCGTGCCGCGAGCAGTCCCGGGTCCCGGCAGCCGCACGCGACGGATCGACGCCCCGAGCACCGCATACGTCGGTCCCCACTGATCGGCGTCCGCAGGTACCGGGCTGAGCACGAGGAGGATCGGGAATCCCTCCTGGTCTCGCCAACACAGATCTGCCAATGTATAGGAGCCGAACTCGACGACAGGGAGATGAGCCATGACACCGTGCGGGGTGATAGATAGGGTCACAACACGGCCACCGCACAGTGACGATGTTAGCGTGGCCTAGAAGAACACGGTAAGCATGTGCCTGAAGCGAACATCACTAGCGTACCTGGGCATCCGACTGGTCCAGCAATCCGTGCGGACTGTAGCGGACAACCCTGTCGTCGCGGGTTTTGTACATCCTTGGAGATGTGGCAAAAAGACCGAAGTTGGCGAGTGAGTAAGAGTCGGCGTCGCGTGGTCTGCCCGGATCGCCCGCAAGGCTGCCCATACACTCCGATCCCCAGGCGAAGAGAGTCGTGTCCGCGCTCTTCTTCATGATCTCCTCCTGGAGCCGCTGGAACGCCTTGCTGCCCTCGCCGTACAGCGTCGGCATGTTGATGTCGAAGATACCGAGCAGGCAGTACGCTTCGTCTTCCAAACGGGTCGTCCTCCTCTCGACAGCCCAAGACATCCGTTCTCCGATGCTGAAGTCGTCCAACGACCGCTGCAGCGTCAAGAGGCTCACGGGAATATGCGCGGCCTTCTCGATCTCCGGCGCGAGGTCGACCTTTGTACCCATGGTCTCCCATTCCTTGGATAGAAAGAGGACGAGGCGGGGAGCGACGAGCTCCTGCAGCGTCCAGCCACGGCGATGCCACCGGCTCGCATGGAACTGCCCCCAGCCAGGCTGATGCCCGAGACTCGGATGAAACGCCTTGTCGGCATCAACGTCGTTCAGAAAGGCGTAGCAGACGCGAGAGAGGGCGTAATAGCGGAACATGGAGTTGATGGCCTCCGAGAGCTCCGCGCTGCTTGTCTTGTCGATGCAGCAAGTGTCGATCCACACCCATCTGTGGCCATGTCGCTCCGCGAGCTCGCAGGATCGTTTGATCTTCTCGCATGCAAGATCGCGCGGGTTCTGGCCTTTCTGGGCGCACTTCGCGCGGAGGTGCTGGAGGTCTTGAAATGTCTGCTCTTCCTGGCCCCAGACGTGAGAGAGAATTGCGTAGCCTCCCTCGACAGCGTCCGGGGAGACAAGTACTGCAGCTCTGCGCGACTGGAGCTGAGCAGCCACATGCTAGTGTAGTCACAGTGAATGCGATGCAAGGTGAGAGCGCATCTCACTCTTGCTTATAACCAGAACTCACAAACGGTGTATTTAAGGTAATCACTGCCGTATGTCAATTACGGTGCGAGTCTTCGAGGGTTCAGCCCGACGGTACCCAAATCGACTTGTTACTTATCAATCAGCAGTAATCGGCGGTAAGCAAGATACTCGTACTTCGTCAATACGTTAGAGCCAAGTTGCGGTAGTCTCGCAGATGATGCATGGAGAGGAGGAGGAGGAGTAGACCGTGTCTTATCCGAGTACTCGTTGAGGCTTTGAGTATCAACACGGTCCGTACGTGCGCGCTCGACGCCACCCGATCGATGACGACATGCGGCGCACAGTGCGCTCGCTCTCTCGACTCCTCGCATCTCAGACAACAACCAGTCCGCGTCCGTGCCACGTCGCTCGCCCTCGGCCACGCTCGCACCTGCAGCTGCCCTCCTCTGTGCTCTCCCACCTTGGCCTCCCTCAGTCCGTCGCTCATGCTACGCCAGCTCCTCTTCGCGCGTCCCTCTCGCCTGCCGCCCGTTCTCGCTTGGCTCGACCGCATACAGTCATGCAAGGCGCAAGCTCCTCACCCCGGACGTGGGCACGCGTGGTATGCCGCTTCTCTCCTCCCTGCCTCCTTGCTCCTTGCGCCGTCGTGTCGCTGTATCTCTCTGCTCAGTCGTACATCCTCCCCATGATCGCTACTCTCTGGGAACCCCACGCAAGCACACCGCTGTACGCATCCCCAAGTGGTGTTGTTCCCGCCGTTTATCGCCTTGCGCCCCACTCTCGTGCGTCTACGCGCCGACCGTCGCTGCTAGGGTCAGACACCGCAAGCATGGTGCGTCGTATTGCTCCCGTTACATGTTCTGTACTAACCTTGCATGATTCACCATGCTACCCCTCCATGTCCTACAGCTAGGCCACCACGAGTGCTTACAAGTCACCGCACCTCGCGCCCGCACCTCGTCCTCCTCGGCTCAACGTCCCCTGCACGAATCTCACGGCACCTTCAGTCCCCTCGCCCCGCACGTGCAGACAGACGTCCTTCACAAACACGGCGCCGTACCAGAGCCTCTTCAACGTCTTTCCGAGCGTCGCCCTCTCGCCTCAGCCGCGGACATCCCGTTGGCATACACCGGTCGACGGACGGTATCTCACCGCCGCTCACTGAAGCTGGCGATGTCGACGCGCCCTTGCGCTCACACGAACAGCCCTCGCAGCACCCGCTCAACGACATACAGAAGCTCACTACGGAATCCCGGGCGCGTGGTCTCGCCGTCGTAGCGCGTCGCGGCCGCCGCATCACTGCCGGTGTTCGTGCTGGTAAGTACTGTACACGCCGGTCAGTGAGATGCGTCACATTCAGCTGATCAACTTACCCGGTCCGCGCGCAGCGACAACAGGGACGCGCCGGCGTTGCCGCTATGCTACGTACGAGGTCCACACTGACTTGTCTATTTACCTCCCTCACTCACGAGCATCCCCGGCCGCACGCCCATCTCGCTCGCGCGATCCCCCCCTGCTGAGAAGAGTACACGCCCGACGCCGCCGCGCTGGCATCTGTAGTCACGGTGAGTCCAGGGCATGCACACATGGCGTGCGCGCGCTCACCGACTCCGGGGTCAGACACTGGCAGCTGGTGCTCACGGCGCGTCGGTCAGTGCTCCCGTGTGCAGGTACGTGATGCGGATTCCGGAACTCACCTGCGGACTCGTACTGTGCTTCAATCATGGCGGCTGGCCGTGCGGCGCGAGCGGCGAGGAGCGAGAGCAGCTGTGGACGAGGTGAGTGGGCACGCAGCACGCTGCAGGAGGTCGAGGAAGGTACGTACCGGCGGTGTCAAGAACGCTGGGAGAGCGCAGCGTGGACGGCTGTCGACCGCTGAAGGTGGGTGAGCAGCAGACAGGACGGGGCAAGGTACGTGTGTGCGCCATGTGTCGAGCCGCTCACCTCGTTTGTTATAGCATGGACGCGTGCGTGCGCGTTCGGTTCGGAGCCATCCGCGGCGCGTCCCAGCACCGTCGATGCGCGCAGGCGACGGCGCGGACCGAACGTCACTCCGCATCTGCGCTCGGGCGAGCGATCGAGCGGTATGTGTACTTGAGGGCGGTGTCATGATGTCGAGGCAGCGTTCAAGCTGCACGAAATGTCGATGTCTTCGTCCTGCATGTCGCGGCCGAGCTCAGGCTGAGAGTGAATAGATGTCTTCCTCCCCCGTGTCATTCGTCCAGTCTGTTGCGTGCCGACCTCGTCGGCGGCCTTGTGTGCTTCAACAATGCGTGTTCTCGCCGCTCGTCTTCTAGTAAGTAATAGCTGAGGAGGACGACCACTTGACTCGAATGCACAGGGCTTGCGGCTGTGATGTGTGGATGGATGCACTGTGTGCCTGGCTTGAGTTCTGTTTGTCGTTTGATCCTTGCGTGCCGTGTTGAGTCCCGAACGGTTGCCTTCTGGGAAGCGAGTCCCTCTTCTGCTGACCTGTGTCATGGATGGGCTGCTCGGCCGAGAAGTGCCAGTGCGAATATTCGGTAGTACTAGGCATGATGGTCGTCATCAGGATTGGACAGCTGGACGCTTCGCTCCTGTAGTCCAGGACGGCCACATTGATGAGCTCCCGGTTTCTCATCTGTGTGATGTTGTCTATAGTGAGCTTCCAGCCTCAGGAATACGCGGTGGTCACTGCGCTACCGTGTGCTTGAGCTTTTCCATGGATGAGAAGGCAGGACTGGGAGGATCCGAGTTGTAGACAGCGTGCATGACTGGGAAGCCGGGAGACATCTCGCTACCTGCATTCTGAGGTCCGCGAGGCCCGCATGCTGCAATGACCAGGCTACGTATTGATGACCAGGGTCCAGGTGGTACACTCGGGTTACGAGCCCGCCGGCATCATCGCGAGCGAGCAGTCGGAATATTCAGATGCGCAAAGTGGCTGTCATTGTGAGAATACATTGGATACCGACGTACAACAGCCTGAGGGATCGCGGGGGATAGTCTAGTCACTCTACGGGCTTCTGGACAGTGAGGACAGATATATGTAGCACTGCCAAACTGTGCAGCATTGGATGTACTGAAGAACTTGAACGGTCGAGAGCCCTTGCACGTCCGACACGGGAGGACAGGACGCATGCCATGAATGGAGGCGAGGCGAGGAACGTTGAACTGAGCGCGATGCGAACGCGCAGGACACGCGAGAGGATTCAGGGAAGGTCATGTACGTCGCCGGGAGACGGCCTCATTGTAAGCGAGGCGTCGAGGAATTGACACCGTGGTGGAGGATCTTGGCAAGGTCGCTTGGATATCCTATTGCATTGCACCTGGGGATGCGCGTTCCCTGCGGCCGTAACAGAAGGTTAGTTTGCTGCCGTGTACGCGACCGTCCCGGTCAGAGATCGGAGGTACCTCCTGCCGAGTGTCGATAGGAAATGTCACAGTCTGTCGTCCGGTTTCGAGCTATACATCTCCCACGCCAATCTAGTCGGAGCGAGCACTGTCACCAGGCCGTGCCGCAAGTACATGGTGCATGTGGGCTGAGGGTACAGTGGGCTCGCAGCTTGGCCAGTGACCGCGCAGTGTGGTTCTCTCGGAGTCCCAGGCAATCGACTGCTAGCAGAAGCAGAGAGGAGGTATCTTGTCAGTGGTACGATGTTTCTGCGGAATCCTGAGAGCTGCGCAACGATCACTGAAAGCGTACCGAGGGACACCATGACAGCCAGAAACGTAAGGTGCGGCAGAGACAGTGTCTCGAGGACAGTCGAGCCATCGTGCTCGCGTGCGGCATTGGTCCATGTTTGCCGGCCTCGAATAAGCCTGCCAAGTATGGTGTTAAGTATCCCGGTCCGATAGGTCGGGTTCTGCATGGTTGTGTACGATCCGGCACGCTCGAGCATCGAGGCAGAGGAACCGATGGCCGGCCTCCTTCCAGGTTTACGTTGGACCTCCGCCGAGCACGCTCGCGGCCGCGGCTTCTGGAGACGGTGACATTCGGCTGCAGGCTGCATCGAGCGAACCTGTCCTCCGACTTGCGTACTTACTACTACTTCATCAAGCTGAGGCTCGACAATGTCTCGCCGCTTGTCTGCGCTCCATGCTCGAGATCGCTCTCCCGGCAGTCGACTGCTAGTAAAGCCTGAGAGCATGCGGTCAGTTACCTCATGTTCCCGGGAGGCAGAGGGAGACGGCACGGGAAGGGAAGCGTACCGGATGTGAGGCTGTGGACGCCACCCGGCAGGGCGACTCGGAGTAACTCCGAGTCGTGCTTGCCTCCCGATCCCGGATGAATGTTGCAGAATATTATTGCAAGGAGCCCATTCGCGTCATGGACTTGAATGGACGCGAATTGCTGCGTCGTCCGACCGAGGCTGCCTATTTGAGTGTAAGAGATTATTGAGATCGGACTAAACGGAGAGTGAACAGTAGGGACGGAATAATCCTGATACCTCAAAGTACCTTGAGGTCCTTATGAGTTGACTTGCCTATGTGGTCGTACCCAGTACTCTTGCCTGTGCGTCGCGCTATATCCGAATTTCTGGGACCTGAGAATTGCTTCAAGCTTGACGTGCCTGCGTCTGTTCGATATCGCGTATTTCCACGCGCAGTCTTCTGGTCCGGCAGAGATGATGCTGCCCTCGAGCCGCCTGCGTCCTGTCTCCTCGTCCTGTGGTGGTTGTTTCGCACGGGGATCCATGGTTCTTGGAGCCGTGCCTACTCGAGAGCCTCTCGGAATGGCGGGGCTCACCCAAAATAAGTACGGGCAAGAGTTCCTTTCTGTTGCATAAGGTAAGTCCGAAAGCAGCAAGCGACGTCGTGCATGCATACCTGAGGAATGCTTCAGACCACACTTCTTTCCTCAGGGCGTATTCGCTCCACCGTAGCGGTGCCCTGTCCGTCACTCTCTCGGAGCGGTTGTGCCTGGCCGCCGTGTCTTGCAGGTCTTCCTACAGCTCCTGGTCCTGTCGGCATATGGTATGTTAGCTGAGCGCAAGCTGCAGCCTGTGAGGATGACCTGCATTCGATCCGGTGACTGCATGAGGCCCACGATGTTACCCGTGGTACGCGAGATGATAGATCTGAAACGTTGTCAGTGGTTTTCGCAGGAGTCGAAGCGAGGGATGTTATGCGCACAGGAACGCTGAAATGTTCCGGGATATTGCGGCCGGCTCGTTGACTCGTTGAGTGCCTCACAAACACGCTTCTCTCCCACCGATGGATTCGTTCTGACCGTCACGGTTGTTCTGGCTATCCCATCTTCTCGCCACGCAGCCATGGCGTCTTCCTTCCTCCCATCTCGCCCTGCTTGAAGCCCACTGCTGACGTCTCGCTTTGCCAAGGCCCCGCCATCCGAGATGTACTCTACAACATCCCAGTGCCGCTGGAGAAGCTGGGAGGCTTGGACTCCAGACGAGGAGACGCACGCTAGGTGTGGTAGTAGCTAACGTCCGGGGTGAGTTTGTGTGCATGTCAGACAATCTGCGGTCCACTCACTTCCCGCATCGCGCCCACGGCCCGTGCTGTAGACGAGAGCACAGAAGGACGGACGGCGGACCGTCAATTCCGAGGTAAGTAGATTCCATGCTACTGGGATTTGTCGCAGCCTCCGCCGCTTCCTGGAGGGCCGTCTCCTTGTCTGCTCAATGGCGGACTCGCAACATCCCTGCTACTCGCTAGCCAAGACAAACGGTGAGCTGTCCATGACGCCTGTCGAGAAGCCACTCACATACAGTCTATGCATCCGAGAGAGGACGGCGATGGCCCGCCGGGAGAGCTCGGGTACCTCGGGAGTTATCAGGCGCACAGTGCACTGTCGAGGCACATTGCCCCGGTCGAGTAGACGTCCGTAGTGTACTCGTCTTTCACGCGCGTTGTCCGCGGTTGTGGTTGTCGTGGTCGGAACGAGAGCGCGTACAAGGCTGTGCAGGCGCGAAATCCGGCCATCGATTGCCTCTTGCTGTGTTGTCCTGGTGTCAAGGACCATATGAGCGTGTTCTTCGAGTGTACTGTGCGCGTCGGAGGAGTAGGGAAAGGCAGAAAATATATTTGTTTCTACGCTACCACATGCCCGGAAATCCCGCGTTCGAGACAGCGCTACGTGTGGCTAACGTCGTGAGAAGCACGCGGTATCCGAAGAGCAAGAACGCGCCGCGCTGGGGTTCCTCGCTCCACGACACGCACAGCTCGTGTCCTGAAGACACCGGTGTCCTCCCCCACTCTGCACCCCACAATCCACTCATCCTCTCCCTGTGTCCCGCTCGTATTGCAGTGTGCTCGCCGTAATGCCATCCTGGACGCAGGCTGAGTACAGAGACGCGTTCAGCACGGATCGACGCACCTCGGAGTGTGGCTCGAGTCCCCACAGACATAGCGCACCGCGTGCAGACGGACCTGTACAGCACGAAGTGTTATATCGACAAAACATCCTCCACGCACACCACCCACAGAACACCGTAAGGTCAGAAATCCTGCCGTGGAGGGAAGTATTCGCCTGCCCAGAGTGGCCGCCTGCGTGCCGCGAGCAGTCCCGGGTCCCGGCAGCCGCACGCGACGGATCGACGCCCCGAGCACCGCATACGTCGGTCCCCACTGATCGGCGTCCGCAGGTACCGGGCTGAGCACGAGGAGGATCGGGAATCCCTCCTGGTCTCGCCAACACAGATCTGCCAATGTATAGGAGCCGAACTCGACGACAGGGAGATGAGCCATGACACCGTGCGGGGTGATAGATAGGGTCACAACACGGCCACCGCACAGTGACGATGTTAGCGTGGCCTAGAAGAACACGGTAAGCATGTGCCTGAAGCGAACATCACTAGCGTACCTGGGCATCCGACTGGTCCAGCAATCCGTGCGGACTGTAGCGGACAACCCTGTCGTCGCGGGTTTTGTACATCCTTGGAGATGTGGCAAAAAGACCGAAGTTGGCGAGTGAGTAAGAGTCGGCGTCGCGTGGTCTGCCCGGATCGCCCGCAAGGCTGCCCATACACTCCGATCCCCAGGCGAAGAGAGTCGTGTCCGCGCTCTTCTTCATGATCTCCTCCTGGAGCCGCTGGAACGCCTTGCTGCCCTCGCCGTACAGCGTCGGCATGTTGATGTCGAAGATACCGAGCAGGCAGTACGCTTCGTCTTCCAAACGGGTCGTCCTCCTCTCGACAGCCCAAGACATCCGTTCTCCGATGCTGAAGTCGTCCAACGACCGCTGCAGCGTCAAGAGGCTCACGGGAATATGCGCGGCCTTCTCGATCTCCGGCGCGAGGTCGACCTTTGTACCCATGGTCTCCCATTCCTTGGATAGAAAGAGGACGAGGCGGGGAGCGACGAGCTCCTGCAGCGTCCAGCCACGGCGATGCCACCGGCTCGCATGGAACTGCCCCCAGCCAGGCTGATGCCCGAGACTCGGATGAAACGCCTTGTCGGCATCAACGTCGTTCAGAAAGGCGTAGCAGACGCGAGAGAGGGCGTAATAGCGGAACATGGAGTTGATGGCCTCCGAGAGCTCCGCGCTGCTTGTCTTGTCGATGCAGCAAGTGTCGATCCACACCCATCTGTGGCCATGTCGCTCCGCGAGCTCGCAGGATCGTTTGATCTTCTCGCATGCAAGATCGCGCGGGTTCTGGCCTTTCTGGGCGCACTTCGCGCGGAGGTGCTGGAGGTCTTGAAATGTCTGCTCTTCCTGGCCCCAGACGTGAGAGAGAATTGCGTAGCCTCCCTCGACAGCGTCCGGGGAGACAAAGTACTGCAGCTCTGCGCGACTGGAGCTGAGCAGCCACATGCTAGTAAGTAGTCACAGTGAGTGCGAATGCAAGCTCAGAGCGCATCTCGCTCTTTCTTATAACCAGAACTCACAAAACTGGTGTATTCCAGGTAACCACTGCCGTATGTCAATTACGGTGCGAGTCTTCGAGGGTTTCAGCCCGACGGTACCCACTGAATCGACTTGTTACTTCTTAATCAGCAGCAATCGGCGGTAAGCAAGATACTCGTACTTCGTCAATACGTTAGAGCCAAGTTGCGGTAGACTCGCAGATGATGCATGGAGAGGAGGAGGAGGAGTAGACCGTGTCTTATCCGAGTACTCGTTGAGGCTTTGAGTATCAACTGTTACGTAAGTAGGCGTTTAGCGCAGACCGCGCTACATAACTTGAACTTGAACTTTTACCGGCACGAGTTATAGTGGTATAGGCCTTAGGTATACCACTGAAAGTTTATGAGGTGAGTGTCTCAGACTGTACTCATTATGAAGCACGACCTCATTGACTCCGCTTCGCATCGGTCTCGACAGTGCTCTTCTGATGCCACCGCACAGCCTCCACCCCACCACGCTGCCATCCTATCTGCGATCTACCACAGCATCGACGCTGTGCTCGCGAGGACATAAGTCCGGCGATGCTATTTAGCACATAGTCCTCCGATTTGCCTGATAACGACGGTGTCTTCTTCTCAATCGCCGACCCACCATCATAACTATCTGTGAGCAAATCTGGGTCGTCCATGCATTTCGCGTCTTCGAAGCGAACTGACTTTAGGTATACATAAAATAACTTGATAGCGCTGTTGCTTGAGCACTTATTGTCCACATGTGGCTGCTGAGCACCGACCGGGCAGAACTGCACTTCTTCCCGTCGCCACAGGATGTTGAAGGCGGCTACGCGATCCTCTCGCACGTCTGGGACAAGAACGAGCAGACCTACCAAGACCTCAAAGCGCTACAGCGGCGATGCGCTCGGGCGGGGAAGACCCCTCGCGAACTGGCCTGCAAGAAGCTCAGGCGATCCTGCGAGATAGCAGAGCGACATGGGTACCAGTGGGTATGGATCGACACCTGCTGCATCGACAAGACGAGCAGTGCGGAGCTCTCTGAGGCCATCAACTCCATGTTTCGTTATTACTCCCTTGCCGGAGTATGCTATGCCTACTTGAAGGATGTCCCGACCCTCTACGCGTTCAGGTCACGCATGGATCAACCATCGCCGTTCGAATCGAGCATCTGGCATACACGCGGCTGGACGTTACAGGAGCTCATAGCTCCTCGCTTCGTCGTCTTTCTCTCCATGACTTGGGAACCACTAGGATCTAAGTCAGACCTAGCAGACAACGTTGACAAAGCCACCGGTATTCCGGCAAGTCTACTACGACTGGAGCGATCGCTGACCGACTACAGCATCGCTCAGCGCATGTCATGGGCAGCGGACCGACAGACGACGCGGTTGGAGGACGAGGCGTACTCCCTGCTAGGCATCTTCGATCTCCATATACCGACTCTATACGGCGAGGGTAGGAACGCATTCCAGCGGTTGCAGGAGGAGATACTTAGGCGGAACCAGGATACCACGCTGTTTGCATGGGGCGAGTTCTGGGAAATGGAAGACCTTCCCGACCATCGCTCAGACCCGGATACGCGTTCCCGCCTTTTTGCCTCTTCGCTGACCGACTTCCGTGCATGCAGGACCCTCACTTACAGGTCTCGAGAGGTGACGACCAACCGCCGCTTTTTGCCGATCTTAGTGAGTCTTCACGCTACACATCTGTCCCCGTTGCTTACGATTCCACAGCGCAGGAGCGTCTCAATGGGGAAAGCGAAGGGCGCCATGACCTTCACTTTGACTCCCCACGGCGTGCTCGCACACATCCCGGTAGTCACTTTTCGGGGGCGCGTGTACGCGGACCTCTCATGGTCCACGGCGGAGGTTGCCTACGGGCACACCTCGCGATGGAGGTGGGAAGGCGTCGCCCGCATCCTGCTGATTCTACGGCCATACTCGCACAACCCCGATCGTTCGCGCCCCTCCTACACCGTCGGATATCTGTACTTCGGGAACAAGCACCGACGCCTCGTCGCACCGCCCGACGACGTCTTCCGAAAACGAGGAACAACTCAGTGGAAAGACGTCTACCTCATTCACGATGTGCCAGAGTCCACCGTCGATCGACCCGATCCTCTCATCGACATCCCCTTCAACCATAACCTCACCGCGCCCTTCCGCTTCCCCCGGAGAACGTCTGGACCTTTGTCAACAGCTTGGGTCAGCTTCCTGTATCGCATCCTACTGTCGAGATCTCTGCTCGCAACGCGGCAATGCCATGGGCCGGGCCGGCCATCTTCACGTTCTCGCGCCCAAAGAGCTTGCACTACCCGCCCATCGCCCTCGAGGTCGGCTGGTGCTCGTGTGGTCACAGCTTGTGGGCAATGGCCTACTCGCTATATCCAGCAGAAACGCTCATGACTGCCGCTCCTCGTGAGCATTCATGTCCAGCGGACCACCTTGCCGAATGGTCTGACCTCAAAAAGACCTTCGAGGTGTTCCGAAAGGAGCTTTGGCTGGGCATGCTATCAGCGTACCGCACCATCGTCGTTGTTATCACCTTGTCCTTCACACCTTGCCGGCTCAACCCGCAAAGTCTTGTTCTTCATGCTTCTGCGGAAACAATTCAACTCCTGCCGCAGAGAACTACGAAGGGCCCGCCGCCTCCGAAGGAGGTTTATCGTTCTCTGTGAGTCTGCCTGCTTGGAACGCATGGTCCGGAGGTGTTTGCTAAACTGATACACAGACAACGATCTGTGTCGACCTCCTCACCACAAAGCATTTCTTACGTCCGCCGGCCATTACGCATGCCTCTCGATCATTCGCATTTCGAGTGAAGAGGAAGGCATAACAGCGAGGACAACCTCGAGCGCCATTGATGGCCAGCATGCAAGACGCCACTCGCTCGCTCGCCTGCCAGCCTATCCCCGGCGCAACACTACCTTCGCAGGCTGTGGATATCGAGGCTCGAGTCACAACACTCAGCTTCGACACTATCCTTAACTCCCCTTATCGAATTCGAATTCCTGTCTGCATGCCTAACTTCTCTTCACTATCAAGTCCCCGTCTGAGTCCAGGACCAGGCGAAGTCATCCAGGTCCACGTCCTCCATTTTTCCGAGTCCCCGCAACCGTTAGCAGCGGAGTTCCGCTTCGGCCTGTGCTCGCCTGCTACATGGCCTGTCTCTGCCCCATCGTTCTACGATCCCTGAAGCTACTTCCTATGCGCTAAATCTATTCGAGCGTTTCCAGAGAAGAGTTAAAACCTTAAAGTTTGAAATTTCGGTTCGTCTTGGCATCTTCTCTGCGATGGTTTTGGTTGGTGTTCCGACTAGGGGATGCTATGCTGACGATGGTGCTGTAGATGTCATATCCCTCTAACTTCTTCGGGAGTCCGGAGACAAGTCTCCAAACCGTCGATTCGGACGTCCGAGCCAGTACCGGCCTTGGTACGTTTGCTTCTCCTTCGTTCCTATCTCCTGACGCTGAGTTCAGTAGACACTTGGTGTGGCCGACACGCAGATCTCTGCTGTATGACGCATGTGCGGGTACCTTTGTCCCCATTTACTATTACGCTCAAGGTCACCCATACGTAACGGTACATAATTGGTTTCATTTATTACCACGCAAGTGACCACCATGCGTTCGAATGTCAAAAGAGTGCCCGCATCCTACCTGTCTTCGTCCATTTTCTCCGTCGAGTCGACAAGCATGTTTTGCATGAAACGGGAGGAAGATGAACATTGAGTTCAGGGTCAGAACGCGCGGCGCAGTCAACTCAAAATGTACTTATAAGACTCAGTGTCACCGTTGTCAGAGTGACCACACCGCCGCATCCTGGTGAGAGGACGGCAGATGCGCGAGGCGTCGAGTCATAGATGTATCAGTCCGTTTGGAAAGTGTATTTTGATACGATTCTGCATCTGCGTTGAAACGAAGTTCTCCAGAGATCTCAATTGTAGGTGTGTCCGCGGGCGTCTGAGTTGCCTTGTCAGGATTAACCACGTGGCAGCCTCGGCCGTAGCCGCAGCGTAAAGTGCTAGCGGAAGCTTCACCTTCTCTCAGGCCATGATCAAGCGACGGTATCTCTCGTTCAAGCCTCTGTCCCGGCCAGCTCACCCTCCTCTGGTTCTACGGCGCGCCCGAAGTCCGTCTTCCGGGACACCTGCACTCAAACGTCTCCCCCGACATGAGTCAGCTTGGACTGCTTTTGACCTCTTGCTGGGAAATTTACAGAGGCTCCCCAAAGCCAATACCATTGTGTTGCTTTGAGATTTTGCAGGTGATGAAGTCTGAACCTGTGAAGGCTATGTCGCAACGACTAGCAGACGAGTGGACAACAAGTCCTCAGTCAGTTAGAGCAAAAGACTGATAGCATAGACACAAGTACCTAGCAGACGAGTGGACAACAAGCTACGAAGTACTTGTAAGTATAGAGCATAGAGCGCATAGGTAATCGAGTACTTACTCCTCAGTCAGTTAGAGCAAAAGACTGAGGAGACGAAGCCCAAATGTCCCTCCTTATATACTGTGCAGGAGTAGCATGAGTAAGCAACAGAAAGGAGAGAATGTGACGAGTCTGAGTCAGAGCGAGTAGAGATGACTCAGACAACGACAAATTGGAATGGTCACAAGGCAGTCCAGAGATATCTAGAAGAGTCCGGAGCGTTGTAGAACGCACTGGAATGTACTGGACAAAAGAGAAGCCAGGTAACCACATGGTTTCGTAGTGTATGCCTAAAAAGGAAAAGAAGAAGCATAGCCTTAGATCTATCGTAAGAGGCTGTGCCCATAGCGCCTAATGCGCGACTAATGTCCATAGTACATAGTAAGTTCAACACTCCCCCTCGTTCAAGACGCGGAGGTGACAAGACCCGTCTTCGAAACGAAGTACTCCAAGACGGAGAATGACGCATTCTTAGACAGACAGTCCGCCAAATTCTCCTTACTAGGGACCCAATAGATGTCCATGTTCGGAGAAGCCGCATATTCGTTGACGAAGTGGAAGTGAACTTCGACATGCTTGGTACGTCTGTCGACGGCTGGGTTCTCAGAGAGGAAGATCGCGCCATGATTATCAATAAGCAAGGGCGTAGCCGCACTCATATCGTCCCCTAACTCATCTCCAAACGTCCTCAGCCACATCATCTGACGTGCAGCATCAGAAGCCGCCTTGTACTCAGCCTCAGTAGACGATAGGGAGATGGTCGTCTGTCGGCGAGATACCCAAGACACGGCTCCTCCTGCCATCAGGAAGATAAAGGCTGTTTGCGAGTGCCGATCGTCGCGATCCTCTGCCCAGTCTGAATCGGAATACGCGATCAGACCGGCATTAGATGCACCGTCGTATCGTAGGCGATAATGCGATGTACCTCGGAGATACCGTAAGACATAGAGAAGTCGGTTTAGGTGATCTTCCGAAGGGTTCGCAGTGTACTTGCCAAGACGGTTGATGGCAAACGCAAGATCTGGTCGCGTCCCAAGACAGGCGTAGAGAAGACTGCCCATCAAGCTCTGGAAACGCAGACGAAGTTTCGCCGGTGCTTCTGCCGTTGCAGCTTCAAGAACTGCTCCAGCAGGGAGAGGAGTACGCGCAGGCGTGCAGTTGGCCATCTGATAGTTCTCGAGAATGGCCTCGATGTACTCTTCCTGGTCGATGTCAAGTGTCCGTGAAAGACGATCTCGACGTACACGAAGACCAAGGAATCGTTCGATGGGACCCAAGTCCGTCATCTTATACTGCTTGCCCAACGCCTTCTTGACCTTGTCGATGTGCCCTCGACTGTCACCCATGAGAAGTAGGTCGTCGACATAGAGGACAACGATCGTAACACGGTCTGGGTCTGTATCCCCCCCTTGTCGGCGATATACGTAGACTCCGGCATCAGAGTATGTCCGTACAAATCCCTGTCCGATAAGCGAGTCGTGAATCTTCTTGTTCCACTGGCGAGAGGCTTGCTTAAGACCGTAGATGGCCTTCTTAAGCAGACAAACGTAGTCCTCCTTGCCTTTCACGACCCAGCCCTCGGGTTGTTCCATGTAGACCTCCTCGTCCAAGTCTCCATTGAGGAACGCAGTCTTAACGTCCATCGCGTCGATCTCCCAGTCCTCTAGGGCAGCATGCGCAAAGAGATACCGGATAGATTCAAACCGAGCGACAGGAGAGAAGGTTTCATGGTAGTCCTTCCCATAGACCTGCGTAAAACCTCTCGCAACCAGACGCGCTTTGTAGCGACCGTCCGATTTGCGATCATAGACCCAGCGATTTGAGACAACGGCTCGGTCCTTTGGACGAGGAACCAGAACCCAAGTCTTGTTCGCCATGAGAGACTCATACTCCGAGCGTTCAGCTTCGTGCCATAACTCTCGATCTGGTGAAGCCATGGCGTCCTTATGATGTTCAGGAATGCCAGACTTGTACCGCGAATAGAAGAGATGGGCTAGAATTGCTTCAGCTTCACGCTGATCACCGTCCTTATCCGTACGCGCATCTACTCTAGAGGTTGTTCGTCACCGTAGACATTGTCCTTCTTGTACTTAGCAGGCGGATTACCCTTGTTCTCCCGTTGAGAGCGACGAGGAGGAACAGGATCACCACCCTCAGGAGGATGATGTTGTCGCTGATGACGAGGCGCGGCAGGAGGAGGACCTGGTGCAGGTGGTTGCTGTCCGATCTGCTGAGGCTCGGGCGGCACATCAGCAGGTGGAGCAGGTGGAGGAGCAGGAGCAGGGTCTGGAGGTAGAGGAGCTGGAGGTTGAGGAGCGTCCGAATCATCGTCGGGATGATCAGGAATTGGAAGTTCAGCATCACCATCATCTGGTGGCTGTAGATCAGGGAACGGACTGTCGTCGGGGGTAGCTCGACGAGTGCCGGTGTCCGCACGTGCAGGGAATACGGTCTCATCGAAGATCATCGCGAGATACTTCGACTTGACGGGTGGTCGGGTTCCATAGGCGATACCCCTTTGAACCCGGTCATAGCCCACAAACGTCCTCTCAACCGCCTTCTGGTCGAGCTTCCCTTGACGTTTGTCGCGCTGCACGTGTACGTAGGCTTTGCACCCAAACACCCTGAAGTAGGAAACATCCGGCTTCTTGCCGGTCCAGATGGTGATGGGGCACTCCCACTTGAGACGTTTCATCGGCTGACGGTTATAGACGTGAACGGCAGCATCAAGAGCGAGCTTCCAGAACCCATGAGAAAGGCCAGCGAAGTGCAGCATGCACAACGCCTTCTCAGAGATCGTGCGAATGAAGCGTTCAGCTCGTCCGTTCTGCTGTGACGTTCCCGGCATCGTCTTGTCATGCTCAATCCCGTATTCACGTAGTAAGGCTTGGAATGAATTGGACATGTACTCCCCCCTCGATCGGATCGAACACACTTCAACTTGTGCTCCGTCTGTGTCTCAGCCCAAGACTTGAACTGTTTGAACGCCTCCTCCTGATCTGACTTACGCTTGAGAGCGTATACTACAGCCAGTCCGGAGCAGTCGTCGACGAAAACACAGAAGTAGTTGTAACCACCGATCGACGTACCAAGAGGTCCCGCGACGTCCATATGAACGAGAGCGAGAACGACTGTGGCACGTTTCTCAGAAGGAGGGAAGGGTCGACGAGTCATCTTCCCTTTCGCACATCCTTCGCAGGGTTTGTCGAGGGAGGACCAATGCCGTCCAAGCCAGTGGTCGCATCAGGAGTCGCTTGACAGCTTCCTTGCCTGGATGTCCCCACCGCTGATGAACTAGGTCATGTTTGAGTATGGAACGGGAGGCATCAAGAACGCCGGTGTCCTTCTTCCCTTGAATGTAAAGCGGGAAGAGGTACAAGTTGAGTCCGGAGATGTAAGAACCTTGCAGAACTTTACGTCCACGGATCTCAACCGTCGAGCCAGAAGAAACTCGGCCCTTAGGCCTCGAGTTGTATATGCTCATATGTCCATCACCTTGGTAAATGAACGAATCACTGCGCTCAATCATCCCCGTAGAGAAGAGACGTTGATCTCCTGCTGCAGGAATGTAGCAGACGTTCTTGAGAGTGACTTTGACTCGCTCTCCATCCACTTCAGTGTAACCCACAACAGTACCTTCCCCGTAGCATGCGATCTCGCCGGCTTGGCCTTCCTGAGCAGTTCTGAAGTACTTAGGTTGCTCGTATGCTTCATAGTCGGCAAAGTCAGACTTGTTTCCGGTTACGTGCGATGAAGCACCGGAGTCCATGAGCCAGATCGTCTGAACGCGTCCCTCAGCAGCGTCAGCTGCGTTGTAGAAAGAAACAGAGAGCTCGTTCGCGATGTTCGCTACAGGTACAAGAGAGGAGATAGTATGCGCATGATTATGTCCGTTCGATGTCCCAGTTCCTTTACCAGCCTCGTTACCACCCTTGCCAGAGCCAGAGTCCTTGCCCTTCTTCTTGTACCGCGGACTCTTCTCCGGGTACTTCTTATAAGTTAGAAGAGTCATGGTTATCCTTGCCGCAGTGGGTGCAAGGAGTGCGAGGTCTCTGCTTCGGCTTCGAGATCTTGTTCGCCTGGCCAAGCGATGTACCACGCAAGGAGTCCTCGAGCTTGAGCTTCGGCTTGACCAGCTCGAGCGTGAGGTCTGCCTCCTTGGTAGTGTGAAGGATGGTAGAGATCGCAGGCCGGTACGAGTCAGGCATCTTCGAGAAGAGCCAGAAGACCTTGATGTGGTTGGCGAGGGTGTTTGCGCTGTTTGCCGTCATCTCATCAATGAGCCCAATGAAGGTCTGCACCTGGTCGACGATCGACTTGGTCTCGTCGAATCGAGGATAGTTAATGAGATGTTCGAACCGGGAGAAGGAGTACCCGTCCGACTTCTCATAGGTGGCCTTCAGGGCTCCCAGATCTCCTTAGAGGTTGACTTCCCTTCGAAACACTTGGACACCTCAGCACTAGTCTTGTACATGAGGATACCTTGTGCCCGATTGTCCGTCTTCGTCCAAGCTGCAACTGCCTCAGCATTGCTGCCATCGGCTGCTGGAGTAGGACGCTTTTCACCACCGCTGACAATACCCCAGGCGTCGATCATCATCAGATAACCCTTCATCTGACGAGCCCACTCTTGTAGCCTTCCTGACCCCGGAGCTGGGGCAGGTTCTTCTCGAGACCGCCTTCCGACATTGCGAAAAGATATGCAAAGTCAGTAGGCTCAGGTTGGTTGTCGAGGAGAGGTGGAAGCGGTTGAAGTGGCGGTACGACTGGAGGTGCAACTGGAGGTGGAAGTGGTTGTGGTGCGACGGGAGGTGAAGGAAGTGGAGTAGGAGGAAGCGGTGTGTCTAGAGCTTCCTGAGGAGGTAGTAGAGGAGACGGCGGAACAAGTAGAGACTGAGCAGGAGGGAGAAGTGGTGATGGAGGCTGATCGTCTTCTTCAGATGACTCGTCCTCTTCAGACGAATCGTCCGACTCGGACGAATGAACTGAGGGAGCAGGAGGAAGACCTTCGATTGGATCTGTGAAGCCGTCTTCCGGTTCGCAGTTATCTGGTCGGGCAACCTCGTTAAACTTGTTAGGACAAGGTTGTTGATCACAATCGTAGTAGCAATGATCTTCTTCCCACCAATAGACGTCTGTGTGGTCTGTAAGGTCGTACTGATGAAAGAGATGACTACAGTCGAATGCCCCTTCAGAAGCCACACTGTCAATGCGAAAGGTTCAGAGAAGCGCGATGATTTGAGCCACGTGCGATGGCAACGGTAGATATGAACACCTGTTGAGGTGAACCTCAAACACCAGCAAGTCGGGTATGCCGATGCCAAGGGTAGAAGTTGCCAACTGTGCCCAGAAAAGACTAGTACGTATCGTATAAAAAGTGGTATCGTAAGGAGGGTCCAGACGGTTGTCCTCCGGTCCTAAGGTGCTAACCACCCCGGATACAACAGCTGGCGGATGCAAGTGCACGGCCCGGCTGAGGGATGCCTGAAGAATCCTGTACGCCTCGAGAGCGCCAAAGGATTTACACGAGTAGTACGACTAGCTATAAAGCACTCAGGGCTGCGTCACGAGCGCAGAAATGTCCCCCTGGTAGCAGTGTCGGCGGGCACAGTCAAGAGATAGGGAGTTAATGGAGGAATGCACGGGCAGGAGTCGTCGAAGGAATGGTGCGCGCAGAGTGACGACTAGCAACGGTCAGAGCGCAGGGCTCATAACCTGATGAAGTCTGAACCTGTGAAGGCTATGTCGCAACGACTAGCAGACGAGTGGACAACAAGTCCTCAGTCAGTTAGAGCAAAAGACTGATAGCATAGACACAAGTACCTAGCAGACGAGTGGACAACAAGCTACGAAGTACTTGTAAGTATAGAGCATAGAGCGCATAGGTAATCGAGTACTTACTCCTCAGTCAGTTAGAGCAAAAGACTGAGGAGACGAAGCCCAAATGTCCCTCCTTATATACTGTGCAGGAGTAGCATGAGTAAGCAACAGAAAGGAGAGAATGTGACGAGTCTGAGTCAGAGCGAGTAGAGATGACTCAGACAACGACAAATTGGAATGGTCACAAGGCAGTCCAGAGATATCTAGAAGAGTCCGGAGCGTTGTAGAACGCACTGGAATGTACTGGACAAAAGAGAAGCCAGGTAACCACATGGTTTCGTAGTGTATGCCTAAAAAGGAAAAGAAGAAGCATAGCCTTAGATCTATCGTAAGAGGCTGTGCCCATAGCGCCTAATGCGCGACTAATGTCCATAGTACATAGTAAGTTCAACAGCAGGGCTCACCTCGTACTTCCGAACATCAGCTTGAACACGGCGGAGAATAAAACCCAGGCACCATCTGTGCGATGATCGCCGCTGCTCATTGCATTCGCATTGGCTGCAGTCATGCGCAGTAGGTGCGAGTAGTACGCGGTCGCTTCGCTCATAGCACACTGCTCACCCGCCCGTCTCACCTGACCCGGCCTTCACCGGTTACAGATCACCTCCGCTCATCCACGTTTGAGATCGTGCCGTACAGCCATGAATTTGGAAGGCGTTTATCTGTGTCATTGTCTCAGTTGCATGCTATGCTCGTGGATTCCGTCCTCTGAGGACGTCCGAGTCGGCGGTACGCCCAAGAACCTCACCCATCCTCCGACCGCACTCCGGCTTCGCATCGCCTGACCTCAATCCACCCTCGTATACAATGCTGCCGAGTCCGGTTGAGGCTGTTCGAAGGTCAATTTGAATTGCGCGAGTGAGTGACATGGAAGCACGGCGCGACGCTGCCAGCGTCGTGAGTACTCGTAAGTACTCTCATGTTTGGTAATGGCACACAACTGACCTCTCCGGCTGAACAACGCAGCATTTTCATGATCATTTGCCAGCCGTTGATGATATGCAGGCGTTGAAAAATCAGATGCCATTGTGGCGCTACGTACAGGCTTTGGCGCAGAGGTAAGTATTGAGTATTTTATATTCGACTGTGGCCATCGTTCTGAAGATTGGCATCTATAGACGATACAGAACACTATGACATCCGATATATTGCGTGCTTTATTACCGCGCATCCGCTGCTCGGTGCAGCGCTCGAGACCAGTGGTTGAGTACATACCGTCCATCATTGGCGGAAGTATTCAAATGACCATCTGTTCAACTGTTTAACAGGTCGACGCCGTATCAGGACTATTCCGCTGCGCCGGGCTTCTCGATGTTGGCAAAGATGTCCGCAATACAAGCGCACGACGCTCATGCACTGAACGTTGTCCTGGAATGAATGCTTGCAACCGCCCTCTACGATTCAGCTGGTCTCCTGAGCGCGACCGCTATATTGTTGCCGACACATGTCTCCCATGGCGGTGAAAATGTGCTGTTTCATGAGCCAGCGGCGTTGGATGGGGAGAGGTATAAAGCCCATGATACAGAACGCGAGCTCTCCAGACCAACGACTCAGGCAAAGAGTCTACAGGGCACTCGCACTCACGCATCCTACTTCACTCACCACCCATTCCACCATGCTCCTCACATTCGTCACCTTCGCCGTCGCTCTCGTCAGCGCCGTGCAAGCGACCCCGGTCTCCGCTGATACCACCGTCACCTCCACCACCGTCGGAGTGAGCGCTGCCGCCGGGATCCCCATACTCTCCCTCGAGCTCGGCAGTGTCTCCGAGCACGGCAACGTCACCGTCGGCAAGGGCGGCATGCACCCCAGCTCCGCGGACGACATCTACCCCGCGTCCATGATGATCTGCCTCGAGAGCGGCTGCCAGAGCTGCCAGGGCTTCGATCTCAGCAACGAGCAGCACCAGGCATGCCTCATCCCACAACTCAATTTCATGTCCGTCTGGATCAACCAGCCCAGCAACCAAGGCCTGCCCTTCGCCGTCTTCGCTGGGCCGGTCGGTTGTGCGCAATGGACCCAGGTCCCTTTGGTGAACACGTGCTACAACGGCAACTTCATCGGGTGGGACTACGAGCTCACCCCGTGAGTCGGCAGATGTGGAACGTCGAGGTATGTCCAATTTTTGGGTTTTGGTTTGCTTGACACCAGCTGATACTAACTCTCGTCTCTAGGTTGTACGATCGGAATGGAACAAGCCTTGCTGAGTAGGCGTTTCGTCCCCAAGAATATCAGAGTTTCGAACGGTTATGTTGCGCATAGAAATTGTCGGAGAAAACTCATATGCATACATGTACTGGCTCACTCGAGGCACACACGACCGTCTGCGACGAGCCTGTCGCCGACGGCCGTGCCTCCCAGGGAGATTGGAATATTTATCGGACCTTCATCGAGGACGTCCTACTATGGGATGCCTTAGAGGCAGCTGGTGTCACTTCGGTAGTGGGTACAGTCGTTGTCTCAGTCTCTTAGGATTGCGAGACCCATGAGAGTCTGAAGCAAGAACTTGAAGACAACACCGAGAGCGCCTCCGCGCTTGCTGTGATGTTGACTACAGCCACCGCCACATGAATCCTCGTGGCTGGCACCGTTCCGTGTCGTCGCTTGTAGTACCCCATCATGTCGGTAAGTTTTTAGAGACATCGAGCGACGGACTATTCACTTACACAGGATCAAGCATTCATCGCATACCTGAACTAATCATCCTCCTTTATGACTGAAGTACTGAACTCCGACCCATGGGTGGTCATCATCAGTGACGTTCTACCAAGGACTCAGGCCACCTCTTGCAATTTGAAACAAGACCGCTATTGAGCAGTAGCCCGGTTTTCACGACGGAATGACATGGCCGCCTTTGGTCAGTATGTAGCCTCCAGTCTGCCTGCCACTCGTCACGATGCATCATATCGACGCGGCTCTGTGCGAGCGGCTTCCCACGTGGTACCCTAGGACACGGCCAGTCAGGCTGTACAGACCGCACACATAGCGGCACCCTCCTTCCGCTCACCATCAAGTCGGATTCATGTGGCTCCTCAGCACCTCCCGTGCTGAGCTCAAGTACTTCGTCTCGCCGGAGAGCGTCGGCGGCTACGCCATCCTCTCCCACGTCTGGAACGAGGCGGAGCAGTCGCACCAGGACATCCAGGCGCTACGCACACTCTGCGCACAGACAGGCCAGAATCCCGCGACCTCGCAAGCGACAAGATCAGACACTGCTGCGAGCTCGCGGAGAGGCATGGGTACCTCTGGGTCTGGATCGATACCTGCTGCATCGACAAGACGAGCAGCGCGGAGCTCTCCGAGGCCATCAACTCCATGTTCCGCTACTACGCCCTCGCCGACGTCTGCTACGCGTACCTCGAGGACGTCCCGAGCAGCGCATCGGTGCGTGGAGGCCTCCGGCTCCGGCCCTGTGCAGACCGCGACCCGTTCGTGCGCAGCCGCTGGCACTCGCGTGGGTGGACGCTGCAGGAGCTCCTCGCGCCGCGCCTGCTGCTGTTCGTGTCGCGCTCGTGGGACGTCCTAGGATCAAAATCAGATAAAGCAGATGTCCTCGAGCGCAGGAGCGGCATCCCCGCGGCGGTGCTGCGGTTTGAGCAGCAGATCACAGACGTCAGCATCGCGCAGCGCATGGCGTGGGCCGCGGCAAGGAGGACGACGCGTGCGGAGGACGAGGCGTACTGTCTCATGGGCATCTTCGGGGTCAACATTCCCATTGTGTACGGCGAGGGCAGGGCAGCGTTCCAGAGGCTGCAGGAGGAGATCCTGAGGAGACACGCGGACACGACGCTGTTCGCGTGGGGGCGCTCTGTGGACCTGGTACAGTTGACTGAACGAGCTGGTGCCGCTGTTACAAGGCGGGCCCATGAGCATGTCGAGGGCTCGTCCTTGTTTGCAACGTCGCCCACTGCTTTCGCAGGCTCCCGCAACATTATCTACGCTCCTCTGGGGTGTCCGGCGGAAACGTCGGTGAGTTCGAGTTTGCACTCATCCTGAGGCAACGAGCTTGACGATGGTCCTCTCTCTAGTCAGGGGAAAGTATGGGCGGTGTCCCGACGTTCTCTGTTACACCCCATGGGGTGC
Source organism: Lentinus brumalis (assembly GCA_001792895.1). Classification (NCBI taxonomy): domain Eukaryota; kingdom Fungi; phylum Basidiomycota; class Agaricomycetes; order Polyporales; family Polyporaceae; genus Lentinus; species Lentinus brumalis. The sequence continues at coordinate 125,237 of MARA01000049.1, forward strand.
AGGCTCGGATACGTGTCATAGAGTGCGATGGTGTCACCGTCGCGGACCTATCGTGGAGAGTCGCAGGCCGCTCCCGGTCACTGGCCCATGAGGACACGGTCCCTCTCAGTCTGGTTCTGACACCTTGTCCCCTTTCGGCTGATCTCGCCAGACCGCTGTACGACGTCGGTGCCGGGTATGTGTCCGGGCCGTATGCCAGACTCGTTCGACTTCCACTGCCTGCCTGTGGGCAGCAAGGTAGCGTCCCGGGCGAGGGGCGTGAAGAGTCCGACAATGAGCCCGCGCACGGGACGTGGCGGGACGTCTATCTTGCCAACCGACCGACGTTGGGGCCTGGTGACGGAAGGTCGCCTGTGAATACCGACTCGGAGCGCGTGGCTCTCCCGGTGGACAGCGGCTTCAACTCCCCTTTCCGGTTCCGCCAACTGCAGGGACGTGCACTAGATATCAGCCCCGAGAATGTCATCCTATGCTCCGTGAGCGAGCTGCCGCGCCCGTGGACGGGGATCACACCGATGGTCCTCAGGTTTAGGGCAACGCAATGGCCGTACTACACCTTTGACGTCATCCTCGGGCGATGCACCGTGCCCAGTGCTCACTCTCCACCCCACGCTCCAGGAGAAGAAGAAGGAGACGGAGACGGCGGAGGGGAAACTGGTGGACTGGGATTCAAGTCGGCTTCGAGATTGGGTCCGCACTGGGCCACGGTGCGGTTCCTCCGTGGTCGCTACCCCTCGGATGGCCACTGGCCGGCGCTGACCAGTATGTCTCATCAACACGACTGCTCCCAGGACCACATATGCGACTGGCCCGGAGGCGTGAAAACCTTCGACTCCGTCGCAGAGGAGGCTTCCTACCAGGTCTTCTTTTATCCTCGTCCCCTCATCCTCTATCGCCGCAGCGTCTCGCTCTCATTCAGTCCCTGCCCACTCAACCCAGCCAATGCCTATCTCGTAGACCTTGGTAGCGTCGGCGGCGATATAGTCGGCGACATCTAAGCCAGCAAGGCGACGTGGGCAACAGCTCCAGAACGCAGAACACAGCTGCCTTTCATAAATGTAATTCCTGCCAAAGGCTCGCACCCTTGCCCGTTGTGGCGCATGCAGACGGATGGACGAGTGGATGGTCGCTTTGGAGTTTCGATGCCGGGATGATCCGTCCTGGTCGTGAGCGGTAGCATGCCCGCACCGTATTGAGACATCGCCCGGGAGGGCCGAGGTCGGTAGACACACAGTCTGTGTCTGTGATTCGAGTCTGCAACTTTGATGCGGCGACAACTGAGTTCCATTGACCGACTGCGCAGAAGCGACATTACATGCTCACGGAGCACGTACAGTGTATAGCAGTCTGTACTAGTACTGCTACTATATTACACTGACCCGGAGGAACGCGGATGTCCGACTGAAGCAACCGGGTGCGACACTTAGACCTAAGGGCCCGTCGTCGGACGTTCCAAACCCGTATAGGTATATGTACCATCCGCATGCATCAAAATGCTGGAACCAGACCGTTCGATAGTGAGCACAGATAACGAAGGAGGACAAGAGATAACGAACTCAACTTCGAATGCTCGGTTGCCCCTCGCAACTGCTCCAGAACACAGAGCGCGAATGTCTTGATGAGCCCCACGCTACGGCGCATCTTGAGGGCGTACTACGTCCGAGAACCGCATGCCGCGTGGATATTCGCCGGATATATTGCATGCAGTCGGAGCTCGTGCAAGCAGCACAGCTGGTAGGCAAACGTACAAGTCGACTGCAGAGACATGATGGCAAGCAGCTCGAGTGCGAGGTGACGTCGGTCCAGGGACAACTACGCGTGACGTCACCGACGCGGCCAAAATGGGCACCATAGACGCCCATTGTGAGGGCATGGAAGACGTCACTGGTCTTATCCAGCCAATGGCGACGCGCCGAAAATGTTGGGGAGTTGACGTGCGAACGCTGGCCCGAACGCAGCTGGAGAATAGAAGACGGTCCGCACACGGAGGGCGAGGTCTGCTCTCGCCCCGCTATCGCCCTCGCCCTCCCCTTCCCTCCCGACCACGACGTCCACGTCCTCTCTCCCGCTCTACCGCAGGTTGCTCAGGATGCGCTCCGTTCTCTCCGCCGTTCTCGCCGTATGTCTTCCCTGCTCCCCAGTCGCGTCTCATGGTCTGCTCACGCGCGTCGTTTGAATTGCGAACAGCTCGCCGTGTTCTCTGCCGCGTCTGCGAAGCAGATCGTCATCACCGTCGGCGGTAACACGACGACGAACACCTCGGCCGTCTTCCAGCCCGCGCAGATCACCAATGCGACGATCGGCGACACACTCTTCTTCAACTGTGAGTGCCTCGTCCTTGTTCTCTTCTCGTCGGGAGCGAGGAAGCGCGGTAATTTGTGAGGTGGCAAATTTCTACGTTCCCCGGGCGCAGGACCGGCCGTCGGGGTGACCAAACCCCGTCGACCGTGCGGAGAGCTGAGTCTCGGCCCCGTCCAGCGGAGCATATATGCGCCGCGTGAGGCTCAGCGAGCCGGCGTGCTGGCCCGCTCGCCACGAATGTGCCTCTTGGTTCAATTCGTGAGGGCGGCGGAAGAATAGTGGCTTGTAGCACGCGTTCGCCGTCTTGCGGCCGCTGGAATGCGTGCAGCGCGTTCCGAGCGCGCAGGTGCCCGGTTGACCAGAGCGGGTATTCTGGGGCGGATATTCTGGGGCGTGTCTTGCGAACCGGGCTGCGCAATGAGGAAATAGAACGTCGAGCCGCGCACGACCTTTTGGTCAGACAAGTTGCTGTTACTGGCGCCGGAGGGCACCTGGCACGCGACCAATGTGCGTGTTCGATTACTGCCGTCGTACGTTGTGTTGGATGAACTCCATACAGTTCTGGGTCAAGGGCTGCTGTCCGCCCGTCATGAAATTGGTACACCTGGTCTGTGGTTGCGCAATTTACAGTAGCGTGCCGAGTGCCCGTCATGCGAGTCTCTCCTCCATGAACGGTTTCTGGCTGGAGATTGCGGCACCGCGCTGTACGATGTCTTTCGCATGTGTGTTATACTATGCTGCTTTTTGTGGACCCAGAATACGCCTGTTCCATGCCGCTAATCACGAGATGGGCACATGGAGTCGGCGACCACCGCGCATATATTCATCTCGATGACTCTCTGTGCGAGAACGACCCGCATATAGTCTCTCGAATCCCTTCGCCGCCCCCGCTGAGGCATACGCACGAACATGCACTAACCAACCCCTCTCCCCGCGCAGTCACGCAGGGCAACCACACCGCGACGCAGAGCACGTTCGCGGGCCCGTGCATCCCCGCGCACGAGACGAACTCGACGATCAACGGGTTCGACTCCGGGTTCCGGGACACCGTGAACGGGACGGCGATCACGAACCTCGTCGTGCCCGTCACGGACAACAACACGATCTGGTTCTTCGACGCGAACACGTGCGCGGAGGGCGGCGTCGGGGGCGTTAACATCAACGATAGCAGCACGGAGACGTTGGATGGGTTCCGGGTGAGTGTCGCTCTGCTCGTCGTCGCGTATGCTGTATGCGTGCATCCGCTGACACGTTGGCCCGCAGCGGAACGCGATCCGCCTGAACGGCACGACGTCCACGACGTCCGCGTCCGGCTCGGGCTCTGGCTCGGGGACGCACACCGCGACCTCCTCCCGCACGTCGTCCACCGCGTCGGGCAACACGTCGAACAACGGCGCGGAGCGCTCCGTCGTCCTCGGCCTGGGCGCGGCCGTCCCGATGGTCCTCGCCGCGCTGCTCCTCTAGGCTCGCCGCTCGAGGGTCGAGGTTCGGGGTTCGGGTGCCAGTGGGGTAAAAGCGCGGTGCTTCGCGGCGTCGCGCGTGCCGTGCTTGGTGCGGACAGAGACTTGTAGATTGCTTGCACATTGTGAGTCTTGCGATGACTCGGACACTTCCCGTCGACTCGGACTGTGACTGCACGTTGCCAGCGCTGCTGCGTAGACGCCTCTTGGGTGTCCGTGCTATACCCTCCTTTCCGACCCTTTCCCCGCTTCTCTTTTCATGCGCGCTCTCCAGACCATGCTTTTTGGTTACATGCCCGTAGAGTGCCTCCGATCTCTCCCAGAGCCTGTCTCCTCTGGGCTTTGTGTTAGGACTCGTCCATTACTACCTACCTACCCACCTACCCACCGTCGCTCATGATTGTCTATTGACATATGTACGTACCTGTTGTGCTCCGTCTGTACTCTTTTTGTTTGCTTTTTGTTTGTTGTAGTTCCCAGTGCTGTATCTTCTTGCTGTAATGCGATGAGTGCTATCATACTTGGTCGTCGACGTTGCTTTTGTCTGACAGTGACAGCTGGCGCTAGAGCCCCGGGTGCCTGCGAGTGAAAGATAGACCTTGATCGTCCGGGGTGCGATGGATACTAAGTGACAGAGAGGGATGTAGCTACCATGGTGATGGTTGTTGGTGTGAGGAGGGTCGGTGGGGGTAAGTGTGAAGCGTGACGAGGGACCAGATGCTTGTAGCAGTACTGGGACTACAAAGGCTTAGTTTCCGTTCACCGCAAGGTCGCGTGTGATCTGTCGAAAGTAAATATCAGTCGTATGAGACGTTGAGAGACGCGTCCTGAGCCCATGCTGGACGGTTTCATGTGTGTTGGATCATCGTCTCTGGTACGGCAGCGCTCAAATCGTTCCTTAGAAATGATACAATTGATATACACAACAAACGCACTGCGTCAATCCTACAAACACAGACATGAATCCATACATACATACATATGCTATCGGTCGTCATCGCCTTGCCGCCAGGCCTCTGCTCTCCAAGTACTCCTCTAATTTCACCTGCATGTCCGCCCTGAGAGAAGCAACGCCATTGCGCAATATCGCCAGATTGGCTTGCCCATCTGCATGGTCCACGTGGACAGGCACGCTCCACTGAAGGTTTTTGAGGGAGTCCTGCGGGCGCAGGAGAGGCAAGGGCGGAACGTCGACCGGACAAGCATCTAGCCTGTCTGGACCCGGGTCAACGTCTGCTCGGAGTTCCTCCCTCGCATTCCGCTCGGCCCACTCCTCCATCAGTTGCCGTACTTGTCGCTCTGCTGCCTGGTCCGCCAGAGTGTTAGGGAGGTTGTAGCGACGGGCCACTGCCCACGTGAAGATCTTGCCCGACCCAGCGATGAGGATCACACCATCCTGAGGGAGAGGGTAACGGCTGTCCGCCTTGAACATGAGCATAACTTGAAGCTGCACCTCATGAGCGGCGCGCTCGAGCCGCTCCTGGAGCTCGATGTATCCAGCCTGCGTCCTGGGATAACCATCGGAGTATGCCTCCCTGCGCGAAATGGCTCGCTTGAGCTCGATGACGAGGAACGTGTACCGGTGGATGTTGTCGGCGTGCATCTCAGGGACGAACGGATGGAGCATATGGTCCCTGATGCACAGGTCTGGCTTCAAAGTACTCCCGGACGTCAGGTGCATCGTCTCCGCCAGTTCATTGCCAAGACTGCCGGGATTGCGACGAGGGTCGGGGAAGGTCCAGAACACAGCCTCTTCTTGCACGACGCATGAGGAGATGTCTCCGATGAGGGCGTACGCGATCTGATGCCAAACGGACTTCCAGTACCATTCGAGGTTGTGGGGGTTGTTCGTCAGAGTTTGGGCATCCGCGGCAGCGTAAGGTAACGCTGGTATATCAACTTATCTGTCCAGAAGGTGTGCTGAAGAAGGGCGTCAGTGATGTGGCCTTCCGACGATTAGTGTCGTGATGCGTACATTCCACTCGACCTCATCTACTGCAACCACCAAACGGGTGCACATGTACGGGGTGTCAGATCGGGATTGAGATGCCTGCGTGGTTTGAGTGTAAGCTAAGCAATTCAACGTCCGTAGAGAAACTCCCTCGTACAATCAGCGGTGCGGGCAGGTTTAATATGTGATCGGCTTCCGGTGTCAGGGCAGCGGCCATGAACTGGAACATCGGTGGTTTAACTCCTGACTGACCGAGTGCGCTCGTAAATATATGCTTACCATCGTCCTGGAGTACTGGCCGATGGAGACAGTCGTCTCGAAGCCGCGAGTTCGTCCCCTTGCGTCACCAGCCATGATGAGTGGTCGGCGAGTAGGTTCAAGTTCCTTGAACAGATGATGTCGATTCGGTTGATCGTAGCACCGACGCAAGGGAGAGAGAGAGCTGATACGGCGCAAATGCCTCCCGTATGCAGATGAGTTCTTTGGCCTGTTGAAGGTGGGGGGAGGAAGGACGGATCGGATGGCCCACAACCAGCTGCAGCTCGAGTTAAGTATGTGGGACGGCATTCGCCGACATCACCGCGCGCCACACGTGTAAGGCGCTTAGGTGGTTGAACAAGAGAACACCTGCGTTGTGGTGCATCGTCCGGCGGAGTCCGGCGGAGTCCACGGACAGGCGCTTGGTTCAGTGGCGTGTGCTCCCCTCCTCCTCTCACGTCCGCGTGTGCTCGTCCTCCGCCTTGCTCGAACGACATCTTGGCGCGTTGTGAACACCTCTCCATGCCGTAGACAATCACTTTTGAACACACGGGCAACCAGTGAACACACCGCGCCATCTTGGCGCGTCCTGAACACCTCTCCATGCCGTACACAATCACGTTTGAACACACCGCGCCCGGAATATCTGCCACCTGACACCATCATCACTCGTAGATAAACGGGCCACCGGTGAGTGCATTAATGTCATATTGTCCGTTGTCGTTGCGATTGTCCAGGGCTGGCACCACTATCACGGCGGGTCCGTTGCATTCACCAGCGGCCCTTCTTCTGACAGGTCAACGGGTCCATTCGGCAGTTGGGTGTCGGTTCAGCGGTTGGGTGTCGGTTCAGCGGTTGGGTGTCAGTTCAGCGGTTGGGTGACGGTTCAGCGGTTGGGTGTCGATTCAGCGGTTGGGTGTCGGTTCGGCGGTTGGGTGTCGGTTCGGCGGTTGGGTGTCGGTTCGGCGGTTGCACGGCCGTAGGAATCTCTTTGAGGCCACACTTTGGAGTATGAAGCTCTGACCTTGTCATAGTTAGTAGGGCCATATCCATAAGCGAACGACATGTCTATCGTCCGTTGTGTCTTTTCTTGTCCTCAATCGTCGTGACTCTGCATCTGTTCGACAGTCACCATGCCGTCCGTTTACCAGATGGCAATGCGCCTCGGCCAATACCCCGAGCTCATGGAAGAGTTGTCCACAGCGCAGCTCACTGCGTTCGTCGAAGTCATCACCCGCTATATCCCTATCATAGAACTCTCTTCGCCGCGTAGTAGCTCCGCCACTGTGCCTCCTCTCCCACCGGCCATCCGCGATGTGCTTGTGCGACAGGTCGCCCTGCCTCCGAAGCATGTGTACGATCTCTGGACTGCCCTTGGACCGATGCTCCTCGCCGAGCCACATTTCACCACCCCCCCCTCCGTGATAGATCATGGTCTCTCTCATCGGGCTCCTCAATATAAATTGGGTACGTCCAATATGTCCTTCCCGCTAAGACATGAGTGTGACCGACTATATGTAGGTGCCGAGGTTATCGCCCCTCCCGTGCGTGCGTGTATCACAGCAGAGTGCCCTGAACGCGGCAAGCCCCTGGGCGGCCACAAGAAACACTACCTGGCCACCTTGTACACTCGGAAACGCGGCACTCTGCCTGTTCAAGTGTTCTCGTTGTATTGCCGAAGTGCGTCCCTTTGACTACGTCTATCGGTCGTAGTCATAACCGCATCGTCAGGCTGTCACACAACCTACCGGCCTGACTATTTCGTCCGGAATGCGAGTGCCCCGGACGCTATGCGTCAGTACTATGAGGGCCTGCCGACATACCTGGAGGCGAGCGAGTATTCCTTCGTAGAGTCCAGCCTCATATCGCTGTTTCGCAATCAAATGGCCCTTTCTCAGTGCGTCGTCGCCGATCATACGGTCTTAGTATGTCCTGCTGACATTCCTTCAGTGCATCCGGGGACGTCGTCGCTCGTATCTACAACATGGGTCTGTCGGACATACTAGAGGCACGGCCCCTCAGTGCCGAAACCGTCTGGCATGCATTCTATCTTCACGCGCTGTTGCTGGATTGCGGGCGACGATCCGAGCTTCTCCGGTTGCCTCATGCAGGTTTACACGCCGACCGACTGCTGAAGGCCCTCGAAGCTCGCAACATTCGCATGGCAGGCGTGGGGCAGCCTCAATGGGCTCACGCCTGTGATGAGTGCGAGAAGCTATACTCGCCCGATCCAGCTGAACCTGGGGCCCCGTGGGGTATGTATCTACACACGTCTATGCGGGCCACGTTACTCAACGCATGTATATTGTCAGAACGTCTTTCTGCATGTGTGATGGACGGCGTAACCGTCGGTCATCCTCGGTGCAACTCCACACTGTGTACCAATCGCCTCCGCTCCCCCGTGATCGTTTCTGCCCGGAGCACGAGCGGTTCGATAAGGTCTGCGCCGTTACGGGATGCTCGTTGTCTTGCGAAGATAACATGCGAACCTGTCGGACACCGGAGCACCGCCAGTACGAGGAGACCAAGCGCGAGGAAGGGAAGGCATTCTTTCGCCTTCAGAAGCGCATCGACAATCGTCTCGCAGCATCCCTTCTCCGCGGCCTCTCTGACAACACCGCGCGCGAGGCTGCCGAGGAGGGTGCCGAGGGGCTCCTCGACGCAGACGTGCAAGACGCCCTCGACGAAGAGGTCGTACCCTCACGTGTGGCCGCCACGAAGGACAAAGGCAAGGGTAAAAAGGCCGGCCCCTCCATGGCGGTCAAGGGTTGCCTCGGTCGCCGCTGGACTCACAATGAACAGCTGATGTTCCGTACGTGCGGAATCATCATCTCACGCGCGACCTTCTATGAGTCCGAGGGGATGCATAACGCCCTAGTATGTTTGCCCTGTGATTTACTAGCCACATGTCTCACCCGGTCCACTTCGCAGACATTCATCTTGGCCACATTCCCCGAGCACCTGCCTCGGGCGTTGCCGTCCTACCTTTTCTTCGATAACAACTGCAACCTCCTCAAGCACATCCTCGCCAACAACGAGCACCGCCTGGACGACTGCGGGCTGCCTGTGGATGTTTTCCACGCCCTTCGAAAGCACAAGGAGAGCGACGGCTTCTGTGTTATGAATTGCAACCCAGCGAACTTTGCCGAACTCTACTCAGCCATCCTCGGCTGGCTGTTCAACTCGTCTGCTGCCGAGCAGGGCAACGTATGGTTTGGCAAGTTCATGCCGGTTGTGCGCGAGATGTCGGAGATTCACTACAACTTTTTCCTCGACGAAATGATCCTCATCCACAACGAGCACCGCGTCGCTGTTCTCGAGAAAAGGGGGGCTCGCCCGCGCCTTGTGCCCATCGAGGAGCTACGCTTACCACGGCATCCTGTGCAGCGCACTTAGGAGCATGGAAGGAGGTTACACGTACGTACCATGCGTTGGGTGGGGATCGCCTCTTGGTTGTAATCTCTGGTGACGGTAATACGTCCGATATGATTATTCGATTGCGGCGTACTCCACGCGTGGTCTCTACTAGTGCAGCGCCGCGCAGGACGGCTCGAACCTTGTGTGCGATGTTTCGTGCTGCGTAGGTGACGGTTTTTTGTATGTCATATACTATACACGCCGCCCCGCAGCCCCCGGCGTTGACAGGTGATGAGCTAATTACATGGGCCACCGTAACAGTACGACTGCTCACGACGCCTTCGGACACTACTGATTGTCGTCGCCATCCTCCACCTCCGACGAACCCGACTCCACAAGAAAGCCCTGCCTAAGCAACTCGTCTTCCTCTCCGTTATCGTCGATCTCCTCTGACTTGCTGTCCGAATACGCTACCGCATCCATGCGCTCGATCTGCAGCTTCGAAGTACATACAAACTCGGCGGGCTGCAGCGACTTAGCGTTCAGCGTGACAGCGACCTTTCGCTTGGCGCCTTCGTAGAACTGAACAATCACTAAGATGGGTCGCTAGCCACGGTTCAGCATGGCCCCCAAACTCGAAACGGAGCAGTTGACTTACCGGAGGAATGATGTCGCCCAGGCGATCAAGAGTGCAGAAGACTGGGTGCTTCAAGGGGTCGGAAGGGAGTTGAATCTGGGCGCCGTCTCGTTCCAAGGTGACGGGTGGGGGTGCACACGAACGACGACCAGGTTTCGTCGGAAATGTCACGATGTGCCATGTCACTCTGGCGCAGCATATATAGTCCGTGGTATTGAACACGGACAGGTCTGCGAGGAGGTATCGCTACTTAATGTCAGGCAACGTGGTACGCAGACACCAGTTTGTAAAGAGCACTCACACATGTCCGCTTGTCAACAGGACTCAGCGGCAGGTTGAATGACTCTTGGAAGAGCGTGTGCTTCATGCAGAGACTATCGTGAGCTACGACGTCCGTGCACGAATGTGTGTACTCACCACCGTGTCATCCTCCGAGCCTCCCAACACCAACACCTTTGTCTGCGGGCCGTCCGTTGCCGCTTCACCCAGGGGCGGCATGTTTGTTCAGTGAAGAGGAAGAGGCAATGAGGAGGATGAGGTAGCACGAAGGAGAACGAGAGCCGGGCTTTCAGTCTGAGCGTCGGACAGTTGACTAGGTACGCGCTCGTCCGTGCATCCATGTACGGTAATGTTGGTCGCAACGGGGCCAACATGGACATGAGCTAGCCTGGCCATGGGCGGATAGGTGGTCGAGCATCATGGCATGGTACGTATCGTGCAGGGGGTACCGGTGCATGCCATGGTGCCGGTTGATTCCAACCGGGGGTGGTTAGAATCAGCGGGCGCGGTCGGACCAACGGGGGGTGGCTGTCGCGCGCCAACCCTGCCTTCCCACATGGGTGAGCGCGCGGGGTTACCGTTCTCCTCCTCACCCTTCATGCTCGTTCACACCGTTGTTTCTGTCTGTGACGCCCTTCTCCCCTTGCAATGCTCTGTCTTCGAGGCCATTTCACAGCTGCGCTCGCGCCCGTTGGTTGTCCTGTATCCGTGCCTGTCCCAGTTCGCGACTCGTTGAGGTCCCTGCACCAATTCCGCCCCCGCACAGACGCAATCGTATATATACCCGCCACTTGGTTTCCCACCTTTGAATCTTTCCGTTTTTCACCCGCTCAGCACCCGCCCACTACCCCCACTACGCATCTACTTCGCGATGAGCCAGAACTCCGACGAGGACGATGTCACCATTGTCGAGTTCCATGACGTCCCCGTGGCACCCGCCGACGATGAGGAGATTTTGCTCGATGTCTGGGTGGATGAACGGGCTATCCGGTGAGTCGACTCCTTACTGTCTGCTCATGTTCGGCCATTCATGACTTCAATGTGCTTTTCTGTCCCTCCCCCTTTGAACATCATTTGATACCGCAGGAGCATTCGCCGCTACGTGAAGCAGCGCGATCCTGAGGAGGGTATCTTCGCGTTGTCTCGGGTGCCGTTGGACGAATGCGAGGTGCTGCCCGATTTTTCCCTGGGCTTCGGCGGAGTTGCGGCGAAGATACGGTCGGTGGGGACTGTGCACTCGATTGGGTTTCACGCAGACGTTCAGTGTTTCCCTCAATTTGCCTTCGCCATCGACCTTGCTCGCCCGGCCGACAAGGAAGCTCTGGCCAACATCTACGCTTTTTGCGACCCGGACCGTACGTGACCACCGCCTCCTTCGTAAGGTTGATGAATTGCCAACCTGTATTGCGAGCAGGTGACGTTCCCCCATATCTGGAAGCGTACAAACGTTGCCGACAGCGCTGCGCGGTGAGTGATTCCCTGGCCCCTTGCCGGTGCCGAAACTTACGGCGGCGCAGAGTTTCGTCGATGTCTTCATGGCCACCAAGGGCATTCGCACGGGGGCGACGGCGAGCCGCATGCCATTTACTTGCTTGATGGTGGGCGACGTCGTCCTCGTCGAAGCCACCTTGCGCGCTCTCCCGGCTGGTATAGAATTCGAGCTCGCGAACATCTATCTGGTGGCTCAGGCTCCTATGGAGCTGTAGTAGCATTCGTTCCTCTGCATGTCTGGTCATGTTGAAACCGAGTTAGAAATGGGGTTTGCTGTCTAGCGCAGTTGGTTGCGGAGTTAAGCCTTGCGGAGTCAAGCCTCTGTGTGTGTGAGAGTGTTAAGAGTGGTAGCGAGCGGTGATCCCCGGGTGATCACGATGACGATGTGTATGTGGGTTTGTTTGTATCAGTGACGGACAGCACAAAGGGCCGCGTGTTACGCCTTTCATATCACTCCCTCCCTGGCTATCATGAACCGCGTCCCACTGCCCTCCTGCGCCCTCATTCCGCGGCTCCCCGCCGAGCTGTCTCCCATGATCGTGGAGCACTTCGACGCTGTTGATATGGCGCTCTCTCGCCGTACCAACTCGACCTGGGATGGTTATGTGGCGGCGACGCTCCACCGCCGCGTGTACGGGATCTTAGGTCCCCGCATCGAACAATACGATACCCTCGTACAGCGCATCGAAGGGGCGGGTGCCGTCATCGCAGGAACCGCAGCCTTGCACATTCTGTTCCCCTCACATCCTTGTCCACCATGGCTCGAACTCTTCGTCCCATACGACTCACTCGACGGTCTCGTCACGTACCTTCTCGAGCAAGAGTCGTTCACCGACATCACGCCGACCCGCCCTTGGCTCGAGGACGATGCGGACGAACTGGAACCTCATCAAACTGCGTCACCGGGCGAACAAAGACATACGATTGCAGGGGCCCCGCCGGTTGCTGACAGGTGGCCGTGCTTGTCGACCGGCGGCCGGGACAGACACCTCGTCAAGCATGGGTTCCGCTTGTACATCATCCGCAGCGCCACCGCCTCACCTCTTCTCCCGTTGGCCGACGAGTGGCATTCGGCCCTGTTCAACTACGTCGGGGCCGCCGACTTTTGTTCTGCATACCCGCCGCTCACGGCAGCGCGCCGTGCTCTCACCAACCCGATATTCATCTCGGACGAAGGGACACTCCCAGCACGTGTGCGGGGCATAGCGGCGAGATGGGAGGCGGCGGGCTGGCAACTGTCTGCAGACTGGCTGCCCTGGGCTGGCAACGAGCCTTGCCAGGGGCCCGCCAGTCTCGGATGTGCAGTCGCGTGGCGCTACTTCGGGGACCACTTCTGCGCATCTGGTCCTGTGTCGTCCTTGCGCGACCGGGGCCCAGCTGAGCAGAGCGTCCTTGATAACATGGAGACGGTGTACTGGTGGCGGGGAGGACCTGCGTGTGGCCCTCAATGTCACGCCGGGTTGTCGGAGTTGCTTGGCTCAGCCAGATTGTGCCCGAAGTCATTTTTTGACGGGTTGTAGACAGAGATCGACAATATATTAGACAATGATCAGCGAATGAGCGACCCCGTAGTAACGCGGGATGCATATGGAGTTAGCACCGTCGGGTCCAGCCGAAAAAGATCACATTTCGTCCATAGAGAGCCTTATTCCCCTCCGTTCTGCGCATCTCTTCAACATCTGTCCACCCCTCCCCGTCGATCGCGTGTACGCTCCCAAGCACCCCTGACTGGTATCAATGCGCACCTTTTGCGACCTCGCTCACGATGAGCATGCAGTTATCTGGGCCGCCGCCGACATCCCCAGCCTCCTCGCTCTGCGGTCGTGCTCCCACCATTCCCTTGCCGTCGTGGCCGAGGTGCTTCGATCCAGCCTTCGCGACGTGTGCGCCGGTTTTCTCCCGCATGCAGACCTGTTCCTAAAGATCCTGACGGCCAAACACGGGCTGGTCGGCAGGCAGGCCGCTGTGCGTTTCATGTTGCGCGATGGTCCCTTCCTCCCCGACTCCCTCGATGTCTACGTCCCGCAGGATGCGTACCCAAACATTATGCGACATCTCGTCGACACTCAGCAAGCCAGCGAGCTCTCGGGACCGGAATCCCCTGAGAACGACGACGACAGGTGGCTTTTCGAGCACGGCCTGGTCGATACGTCCGTCCTGGTCACGCCGCAGGGGACTATCAGGGTTCATCGCTGCTGCGCGTCGACGCCGTTGGCGGGCGTCGCATGTGCTTCGACTTCGGCAGATATCACCTACGCCAACCTCGTCGTTTTCGGCACAGCGCATCCTGCGCTCCTCTTCCGCCGGCGGGCGCTCATAGCGGACTGGAGGGCGGACGGCACAGACACTTCTTCGGTGCTGCGGTGGAGACAGCAGGGGTTGGATGTACGGATGGCGGCGCGGGTCTGGGAGGAGTACAGGGGTCTTAGTTGCGCGGCGAGCAAGTGGGTATGTCATACCCAACGTCGGTCCTTCACGGACTGGGGCGCCCTGTGCGTGAGCATGGAGCCGTTCGCTGATGATCCGCTCCCTGCTAATGTGGAGTTCAGGCTTGACTGGCGTCCATGTGGAGGCCCATGCCTCGACGAGGACAGACAGTTGCGCAAGTTCAACGTGTTGTAATGTAGCTATCTCTTGGCAAAGGTCTGGAATACAGCAACGGTCTTGATACAGCAACGGTCTTGAATACATCGGACACACCGTCTTGACTGCCCGGTGCACGCCAGCGACGGCTGGGTGATCTATCAGGGCCCGGTTGATCAGCATATGACTCATGCAGGGCAAGAACGAACGCGCCATACTGTCCCATCCACTGCTGGTTAGTGAGGTCAAGTACGCTGTCAAGCTACGTCAGCCTATTCCGAGGCTGTGTTTGAGGTGCTTTCGCGAGAAGCAGTCTGACCGAGGATATTTATGACTGAATAGAAAGGTAAGCTTATGCAAACGGAACTTCCACTAAGCCCGGTTAACGGGGTACAGTTGACGGGAGCCGCTCAATGGGTCCCGGGCAGACGGCGCATACGTCCGACTTGTGAGGCATAGAGCATAGATCATAATGTTCATACGGTGAGGCATACATGGACAGGGAGCATAGAGGGGCATAGAGGGGCATATGACACGAATGAAAATGGCAGGGCATACAAGACGATGGGCAGTGCGGTGGGAAGGACATACGGGACGACGAGTACGATATCAGTGCTCACCCGGCTGGTTCACGCCTCTCGACAGACCGACGAGAGTCGGATAGAAACGACTCAACCCCATGATGCGGCGACCGTTGGCATTGAGCCAGTTGTGGACGCCGGGTAGCTCGTGCCTGCGCGCGATGATCTTGTGAGCCTTGCAGCAGTTCTGGACCCAGTCTTCTTTGTGCTTCAAGAACTCGCCCACGACAATGCTCGAGATCTTGAGACGGCCGATGTTGCCGAGCGGGCTAGGCAGCTGCATGATGGTATGGACGACGGCGCACCACTCGATGAGGCAATCAACTGTCCAAGAACCCTTGTCGGAGGTGTCGTCGGTGGCGCTGCAGATGGCCGCGACGACAGGGGAGGGCTCCCAGATGGTGATCTTGAGGTAGTTGACGAGGTGGGTGCGGATCTGGTCTTGGCTCCATGCCGCGACGGTGGCCTGGGCCTGTCGGATGGCCTCGCTGTCGTCGTGGTCGGGGAGGTCGTCCTGGTCGTCGTCACCATCCTCCTTGGCGGCCGCAGGCTTGCTCTGTCTCGGCGGTCCCTTCACCTTCACCTTCTCCTTCTCCTTTCCCTTCCCCTTGCCCTTCGTCTGGGGAATGCCCACACGCTCGTCTTCGCTCGCAGATTGGATGGAATCGGCGGCGGACGAGTCGTCTCGGGTGGCGTTGCAATGGGCAGTGCGTCCCTCGGCGGTCGTCGTCTTCAGCGTGCTCGGGCCAGCAACGGGCACGGGAGGCGGGGCGGCTGGGCGGGTCGCGCGAGCACCAGACTCTGAGCGCGCAGCTTGGGTCCTTCCCTGAGTTGCCGCAGTCTTGGAGGGCCGACTGGGGCCGGCAACGCCACAGGCCTCGCTCTTCTGCACGTCCTTATCGACCGGTACGGGCCTGAGGGTCTTCTTCCGGGGGTGGGGGGGCCCGTGGGCTTCGGCGTGGACGATAGGTGAAGGCGCGACGGAGGTGGGAGCGGAAGGAGGCGGAGCGTGCGCCCCGCCCAGACGCCCGTCTGGACATGGGCCGGGAGGCGCGGCCACCTGCATGTACGGGGCGGGAGGAGGCGCCATCGGAGCGACGAGATGATGACCGTACCAACCCGCCGCGAGTGGCTGAGCCGCGCCGGGGTAACCCGGGGCGGCCATGAATCCGTCCCTAGTCGCAGGCGCACCGGGCGGCGCGACATTGTCCATAGACACCGTGCGGGCCCGTTTGGCGGGGATGACCCCGTAAGCCTAACACACGCCGAGTGAGTGAAGATGTGCATGTCATAGGCAGGAGAGCCATACCGAATGCACACTGAACTCAAATGTGAAGTACGTATGCTTGAGGATCGAATGGGTGTTCATGTACTTCTTCACGAGCTGCAGCTCCACGTCGAAAGAGGTTGAGTTCAGGTATATGCCGCCGTTCTTGTCGATGGCCGCAAGCTGGATTGACGACCGCATCTCCCCGATGACAAGCGGGAGCGTAAGGTAGACGTTACCTGCGGCAGGCCTGTCAGCGAGGGAACACGTGTGCAGGGAGATAGAAAGAGGACATACCTTCGATGAGCAGAGGAGAATCGCGCAGGGCGTTGGCGATGTCGTGCGAGCGTGCGGTGAACACATGCGTGCGGTGGGTGTACTGCATCCACATGTCGGGCAAGAGAATCGACATAGGTTTGGGCGGGGTGTTTGCGTCGACACCACGGAAGTCCAACCCGTACGCTAGCACGCTGCCTTGACCGTGCAGCTTCTTGTATCCGGGCCATTGCTCGTCAGCCTCGTGAAGCCACGCAGGCTGTTCATCCTGACCATGGAAACGAATATGAACACGCAGCCACGTGGATACAAACAAAAGCCTCACAGGTACGGGCTGCCCTTCGACATAGGGTCGGTACTCAAGGAGGGGGTCGTTGTCCTCGAACTCCTCCCAGTCTTCCACCATCTGTTGCACTCGTATTGTAAAACGAACCAGTAATTAACCAGCGGTCTTTTACAAAACGAACCGGTAGTTCGACAATGTATTACGAAGCCCTCCGGGGCCTCCGGGAGGCTGCTAGATATGGCTGCTGACCTAATAGACAGCCCGGAGGGGGCGCTTTTTTGCTGTTCCGGACATTCCGGCATCAGCAGCACAGCCCTGGGCCTCCACAACACCTCCTCCCATCAATCCTCGGCTATTTCGACCCTCCCAGCGCTTTTCCGGTAATCCAGATACCCAATATGGTAAGTGGTCACCTGTGGCTGCCTCTGGGCTGACCGTTTCGCCTCTAGCGCCGCCAATACTGCGACGATTCATACACGAGTAGGTGCGTTGGATGCGCGCTACTAATGCGCATCCAGCGGTACCTTGAACGTAGTAATACGGTAAGTAACCGCATTAGCATTGTCAAAACCGCTAATTTTGCGGGCCCCAGCATAGAATACGCCGTAGCGCGGGCTCCGGACAACGTACAAACACGCCCATAGTAGCGTTAGAATGCGGCGGGCCGTGCGGCTTTAACGGTACCCTACGCAAGTCCGATCATGGAGGTCGACCAATGTCCTCCTCCTGCCTCTCTCACCCCATGCATCCTCTCTGCTGCCCCTCAACCTGATCCTACAGGTTTGCAATTTCCCAGGCACAATCAGCGCGTAGTAAGTCAGTGTTGGGTAGCTTCGTTAGGTATAATATAGACTGTAAACAAGGCTACTTGATGTACATTGGTGATTATGACTGTACAGTATCTTGACCATAGCGGTATAACTGCTGCATTGTTTGTCTTGCGAGTTTTTGCATCATTTAGTGGCTTACATGCGCCATACTGGACAGCCTTTTGCTTGCATATCGCACCTGCTATGCCTGCTTGAATGCATAATCAAGCTCGACTTACTGAGCAGTATACTGCAGTGCCATAACCTCAATATACTACGAGTAGCGTACCGCTGGAAAGCCCTTAATTATACGAGTCTATAGCATTTAAAATGAAGGCGAACGGCCGAGAGACGAACGAGATATGCGTGGTTTCATTCAGCATTAAGACATGTCTTAAAAAGTAAGACGCGTCTTACATTTCACACTGAGATCTGCATGCTGTGCAGCACAATACCGGCACAGTCTGATACAGGTCTTAGGCCACACTACTGTCTGGGACCACTTGCTGGCCTGCCTCATTCTTCTCCAATCATCTCCCCCTCAATATTGCGTCAGAATCATAATGATATGTCATCTGCTTGGTCTATAGATTACTGAGCTATTTGCTGTTGTCTTAGAGGGTACAATGAAGCGATTTTCCGCAACATAGATAAGACATTGAAGGGCGCATACATTGACCGATAACAATAAACCTTGGCATCCTGCTGCGTACATGTGTCTGGCACACGGCGCAAAAATTTGTTTCTAAATATCTTATCTGTGTGTCTCGATATTCACCGAGCACCAATGTGAGCCTGCTCCAGAGAGAAACACAATGTTCTGACCTATAGAGCTACCTATGTAAGCCCTGAAAAGCACCCATTAGTAGCTAATAAGTGGGAGTACCTGTGCACAAACTATGAGAGCCCTGCATTAGGTGCAGGGAGGTCTCCAGGTCTTGCATCAGCTGGGAGAGGCAGGAGGAGGACGTTGGTCGACCTCCATGATCGGACTTGCGTAGGGTACCGTTAAAGCCGCACGGCCCGCCGCATTCTAACGCTACTATGGGCGTGTTTGTACGTTGTCCGGAGCCCGCGCTACGGCGTATTCTATGCTGGGGCCCGCAAAATTAGCGGTTTTGACAATGCTAATGCGGTTACTTACCGTATTACTACGTTCAAGGTACCGCTGGATGCGCATTAGTAGCGCGCATCCAACGCACCTACTCGTGTATGAATCGTCGCAGTATTGGCGGCGCTAGAGGCGAAACGGTCAGCCCAGAGGCAGCCACAGGTGACCACTTACCATATTGGGTATCTGGATTACCGGAAAAGCGCTGGGAGGGTCGAAATAGCCGAGGATTGATGGGAGGAGGTGTTGTGGAGGCCCAGGGCTGTGCTGCTGATGCCGGAATGTCCGGAACAGCAAAAAAGCGCCCCCTCCGGGCTGTCTATCAGGTCAGCAGCCATATCTAGCAGCCTCCCGGAGGCCCCGGAGGGCTTCGTAATACATTGTTGAACTACCGGTTCGTTTTGTAATACGTGTGCGGGCCAATTACCGGTTCGTTTTATAAAATAACTACAACAGCTGCTGAGTCTTCAGCGTCGTCTGCCCCCGATGAGGCATTGGAGGAGGCATCGGATGCGTCGTCATTTTCGGGGGTTGGAAGGCGTCGTCGACCTGCAGCGAACGACGATCAGTGCCTGCCACTTTGTACGTATGATGCGTGGTTCGCAAGCATCATACGTACAAAGTGGCAGGCGCGCAACGCTGTCCATGCCTGACGCATCACAGCGGCGTGCTCATCCTGCATAGGAGCATCTCCGAGGCCGAAGAGATCAATGTTCTGGGAGCGCAGAAGAGATATTGAGGGAAGAGAGAGGACGTGCAAAAGAAAAGATGTACCATCGGAGCGTCGGGCACACCCGGCGGGGCGTTGGGCATCCCCGGTTGGACGGGGAAGTCCTCATGGGGCGGGAGATCATGGCCAGCGGCGGCTGCGTCACCCGCCTGTGCATAACGTAAGTCCTCGCAGTCTACCTGAAGATAGAATTGGCAACGTACCGCCTGCCCAGCCCTGGGCGAGTGGAGCTCGGCTGACATCCCCGCGCGCGAGATGGAATCAGGCTCCGGAGGATAGTATTGAGGGCCGTCGAATTGAGCCGCTAAGTCGGGTTCGACATCGAGGTCCATAGCCGGCTGCGGACCAGCTCCCTCCTCTTCCCCGGAGTCGAGTTCATCCAGGTCCCAGTCGTCGTTGAGCAGCCCCGGTTCACCGTCGACGTGCGAGCCTCCAGCAACAGGGGCCGGGGGGACACGCACCTGGGAGAATGTCGAGCGCGGACTGAGACAAAGCACACATGTGCGTGTGTGGATGTCACGCACCTGGTTTTTCGGCACCTGACACTCGCGGCGCACGATGGCCGCGTACATCGCGCGGTCAATAGACCACTCCTTGTAGACAACATCCTGAGAGGGAGGACGGAGGGGGGGTTGGCGGAGATGGCGTTGTTCAAGCCAATCGATGACCCGAGACCAGTCGATGGTCATTTTGTTGTCCTCAATGTACTCGATGCACTTAGTCTTCGTCCAGGAACGAGCTCTCTTGTCCGACATCCAGGCATGAATCAATGTCTGGACGAAATTGGAATGAGAGAACAGCGAGGGTAGGGTAGGGACGAACATACTTTCAAGCCGTCGACCTTGTACGATCGCCTGCCAAGCGTCGATGGCAGTGAGCAAGACCGCGACGACATCAGAAACGATGGGACGCACATGATAGGACGCGTCAGAACATCGCGTTGTTCTTGCACGAAGGAGTTGTCGTTGTCCATGGGGAGGGCGCGGGGGAGAGCGTGAGCGAAGTGAGTGTCGATGTTGAGAGGGAGGGGTGGGAGGAGAGTGAGATGGGTCGGGGGCCATAAGTACTCTGAGCCATGGTAAGAAGTGAAGGAAGAGCGAAATCCCGACCCAGGATAAGGGAGACATTGTGATGGGTCCAAGAAGTGTGGCCATGGTGGTGCCTCGGCAGGAGGGCTAAGTACAAGTTGACGATTTAGCGAGGCGAGTGGCTGTGCGGGAGCGCGCGGATCCCACGGTTGATGTTGGCTAACCTCTGCCTGATGGCCTGCCAGGGACCCTTCGAACGGGCCACCTGCCGCATACCCACGACGGATCGTACCATGGCTGGCGGGGCAAAGTTTCACTTCTCAGACTAGGTCATGCCGGGACGGAGGCATGCATGGCGGTTCGAGGGCCGGGATGCACCACTTTAGCCAGACAGGGTGCCCGCCTGGGTGTTGACCCGTAGGGGTGATATCCGATACTTATCGATGGAGGGGTACCGGCATTTATAAATCCATGCAAAGCTCATCGGACGGGAGGTACCAACAAAGCATGATTTTCGTGTGCGTGTGGTCATCCGAATTATTCTCCACCCCAGACTGACAATTCCACAGGTTGCCCGTCGAAACAATTCATGCGATCGTAGACATGTACGATATGCCCTCGCTCCTCGCATGGCGTGGTACTTGTACCAGGAACCGAGCCCAAGCGGACGAACTCCTACGATCCGCGCGCCATCGTCTGATAGGCCACTTTGTCGCAGAGGTGGAACCCTTCCTCGACTGTCTGAGTTGGCACGGAGCTATTGTCTGCGGCGACGTGGCGTTGGCTTTCTTCCTTCGAGACGATCGCATGCTGGGCATCGAGCTGGAAATTGCTGTCGGGATTCATGAAGGTGCGGAGATACAGGAAGAGCTCCGGAATCGCTTCAATTGTGTCCCCACCCACGGCGGGACCGACCAGGCCATGAACGAGTACTCGCCGGAAAGCCGTCGGTACAGCCTCCCCACTGGCTCCTTCCTCCTCCTCTCCATATCGCACAACGAGAGCCCGCTGCCGCCAGTAATCCGACGTCGCCTCACAGCATACATGAATTACTTCTCGGCAGACTCCATGGGCTCAGCCTACCCCGCCCTCACGCTACGGAGGCGCTCATTCATCGCGACCGATATCTTCCTCACTGACCAGGACCGCCTGGACCGGGACCGGCTGGTGAATAAATGCCGTTTCATCGTATCAAACACCATGGCAGATTTGCTACATGTCTCGCCGCCGATCGCCGCCGTCACGACGAAGGCGGCAAGTCATGTGGACATGTGGCCCGGGGACGCACCGTGCCTTCGCTCGTCCTACCTCTGTCCGGGACAAGAGCGATTTTTTGGGGACGGCGGTTCACTCGTGGACTTCTTCGACATCTCCGACATCTCCATTGCCGATGTCATGACACGCCACCGAGCACCCTTTGGTCCTGCGGTTGTGTGGTGGCTGGAAGGGTTCCAGAAATGCGTACAGTGTTGCGCGAGTCGAAATCGAAGTCTGAGGCCAAATACGAGGGTGGGATGGTTGTCGGCAGTGCACGAAGCCTTCCACTACGGGCCGAGATTCAAAGGGATCCAGTGGTGTTGAGGTGAGCCGCCCCTGAATGGCGTCATACATCCCGCTAACTTGTTCTAACTCCCGGTTCAACCAGGAGGGGCCGCCGTACGGCTGCGGTACTGCTGCCCTTGTCAACCAGCCGGGACTATGTCGATAAATTAATACAGCTCAGACATAACAGATGAGATCCGTTGGCGCGGAGACTCGTACATGAAAGATAGGAGGTGTTTATATTTCTGCACGCCGCGGCTGCGATATCGATTGAGACAACTAAGTACTGTACTCCCAAGGCCAGCGACGTCATCACCCCCGACGCCACGCCTGGTAAAACAAAGCCCATTCACCGCGGCGATCATGCCCGAAATTGATCCACCGTTCCTGCTCCCCCTGCCTCCGTCCGGCGTCGTTCCAAGCGTTGAAGTTCTGGTGAAAGGTGGACTTGTGCCACTTGACACCGAAAGCCGCTTCGAATGCTGGAGTACGCTTCATCTGGGCAGTGTCCTCGAGATAGCGCATGCGAGAAAAACCGGCAGCCATATCCTGCACGTAACGCAAAGGCCAGCCGCGAGGACCGCGAGGCGCCTTGGAAAGATCGATTGTGGCGGGATCGAGGGTGATAGATGGAGCCGCCGACCTGGGGGTCACGCCTAAGCGCAAAGTGGGAGTCGAGGGTGAGGGGGGACGAGACCGGTCTCGGTCGGACGAGTCCGAGCGATCCTCGCGGGCCTCTTCTAGCCGGGATCGCAAAGAGGGGCCGGTTGAGTCGGCGAAGGCGAAGTCGTCGAAGACATCGTCGTCCCGAGCAAAGCCAGGGCTGCTCCCCAGAGGTGAATGACTGCCATCGCGCTGCGAGCGAGGCGTTGACCAGCCGCGCGAGGACGATGGAGTGGCAGAGAAACGTGAATTACAGGTGGATGGTGTTGGGGGAATCGACCCCGCGCGAGAACCGAGTGATGATGGAGTCATAGGCCACTGTCGCAACGAGCGTCCGGAGGCAGGCGTCAGAGGCATCGCGGCGATCCTTTTACGCGGAGTGGCGAACGAGGGAGAGCTGAGCGGACATAGGTCAGGACATCGACAAGACAAGGATGCCGCTTCACTCACCCGGAACGGCCGAAGACATCACCAGCGTCGTCTTCAGCGCGACGCTTGCCCAACGATGCAGAGGCGTCGGCCACATCGTACATGGCCAGCCCGGGCATGCCCACACCGGTGGTGACCCCCATTGCGCGATAATAAAGCACATCCAAGCCCTTGACGTTGCGCGCAGGCGTCAACGGCGAGCAGTTCCACCACCTACACCTCTCCTCGTCCCAGTACTGGCACGTTTTGGTGTCGACGCCGTACGCTTGGACTAGCTCCGGAGAGTCCTTCGGATGGAAGCCGGGCCAGTGCGGGACACGAACTGTATGACCTTGAGAGATCGAACCATCCTGCACGGCAAGGCCACGTTATCAGACATGACCACTCGGAAAGACGACAGAGAATAACCCGCACCACGTCCCAGAACTCCAGCATTTTTGTGCGGCCAAGCTGCTGCGTGAACCGGGCTTCGTCACTGGCTTCCTGGGCCACTGTGATTTGGGCGGAGTCGGCGCCCTGAAATCGCGCTTGGTAAATGGGAGAGACAGATTGGCGGAAGGTAGAACGAGCTGGACGCACAGGTAAGTGAGGAGCAGCGAGGAGAGCGGGGTCGATGGTCGTAGGAGCAGGCGGGGCCGGTGCCACAGAGACTGCTGGGTTGACCACTACAGCGGTCGCAACCCGAGCGGCGGGCGCCGCGGACGCGGCGGCCGGAACGGGAGCGACGTCGGCAGCGGGGGCTGCGCCACAGCCAGGAGGCGGCGGCGGCGGCGGTACCCACCCAGGGATGACGAGCGGCGCAGGAATGGCAATGGCGGGTGGCGGCGGAGGAGGGGGTGCAGCGAGGCCCGGGGGCGGGGCGACTACGCCAATGTGAATACGTATACGGACAAATTGTGATGAATACTCACCTTGGCCTCGGCGACGACCCTGATTGTGCGAGCTCACAGAGCACGATCGCAGCCCGGGAACGGTGGCTTGAGCTCTCATGCAGCACTGTTTGCAAAGACCCATAAGACAGTTTATGTTCACCGCGTTGGGGGAACGTGCGCTCTTGCACGCCAGGCCAGGACACTTGATTTGCAACTGAGGGTGGGCATCATGTCCGCGCGGCAAGTCAGTGAACAGGAACTTGTCGCATGAGGTGTCGACGGGAGGAAAGTTGTGGAAACACTGCAAGGCGCACGGTCGACGCGTGAGAGGTGGGGACGGCAGGGGATTTCGGAGGAGTATACATACCTTGCGAAACCAGAGGCCCTCGTACTCCGGAGTCACAATGCCCTTGCACAAAACGGGGGCGGAGAGATAGAACGAGCAATTGTCACAGCGGGGAGGATGGACGAGGGGATGATCAGGGGAACCAGGGGCGGGAGGCTGCGCCATACACCGTCGACGCGCGTGAAAAGGTGCGAGGTTGGGGCGAGAGAGAGGCCAGCGAAACTGCTTGCGGGTGAGAAGTAGATGGCAGTAGGCAGGAGAAGGTTGAGTGATGACGGCGGTGAGCAAAGATGAGGCGGGCCGAGCTACAGGTTTGGGAGAGAGAGCGTGAGCTTATATAGCACAATGGCTCAGAGGGTAAGAGTGTATTGGCTCTTCAGCGAGCAGGAACGATGAAGCCCCGGGGTAGACGATGCTGAAGGGAGGCCGACAAGGCAAGAGTTGACGGGGGGTGGGCATTGTGATGTGCGAGGGGCCGCGCAGCGCAGTGGTTCATGGAAGCTAAAGCAGTGTGGTTAAAAGGGCAGGAGTGTGACATGTGGGGCGAGGGTGACGGGGCCCATGGCGAACCGAAAGGGTGCCGTTGAACGGGCGGCGCTGGGTGGACATGGCAAGTATGGTTCGCTGTGTCCGGCAGGTGAGTTTTGACCACACAGAGATGTGTGCGATTGTGATAGCCAGGGTACATGAGCCATGGGAGCAGGACAATCAGTGGTGTCTCTCGTAAATACTAACGTGACTAACCTGTTGACGACGCGTGCCCGGATGAACGACGCGTGCCCGGATGAACGACGCGTGCCCGGATGAACGACGCGTGCCTGGATGAACGACGCGTGCCCGGATGAACGACGCGTGCGCACTTGGTTGGGACACTGACGGATGGCGAAGAGATAAAAGGCGATCACCATTGGTTCGTGGGTAGCGGTCGGTGGTAGTTGCGATGTGGGTGGACTGGACGACATGTCGCTAGGGATTGTGATTGACTACAAGGATCGAGGGTCGGGGGTGGTACAGTACACATAATACGCACATTGGTACCTACGTGAGATTGTGGTCGTTAGTGACCTCATACTGGGAAGGCGGAGAGTGAGCTCACGGTGTCATCGCACTAAAGAACTTCAGGGGTTGTGAAGGTTGTCGATGTGGGCTGTGCATGGAGTTGAGATGATAGTTGGCGCGAATGAGGAACCCATATCAGCGACATAGTAATTAAATGATGACGGGCATGGTCATTGCGGCGGAAATCCGCTTGGTACATCGGCGAGGACGAGTCTACGTATATGAGGATCGTGTCGGCGAGCTCATGCTGTTGCGGATGGTGCGATGAGGACTGTGGTTAGCGTACTGCGGGCCCATAGCAGACTCGGCATGTCATTGCGGGGACGAACGTGTCGCCCGCGAAAGCTACGTAGTGCGAACGATGATGGATCATGTCGGAGGATGAAGCTCGCTGTCGGAAGACCATGGACATGCCTCGAGATATGTGGGAGGCAGTGAGGTGGAACCGAGGCGAAAGTTGGCGGTAAGTCGTAAAAGTGGTATGCCAGGGGAGGTGCCGGTATCGGTAGTAGTTGATTTCTCACTCGAGTTGTGGTGAGAAGACTTGTTGGGAGCGGATACGAACTGATGAGTGCATACATTGCTGGAGCGGTGCGGTGGCCATGACTAACTCGTTCGCATGGCTACAGGCATGTAGATGGCCGTTGACTGAACCGGGGCCGGTCATTGCGTCATTGGGACTGTGACCAGTGCCCGGTTGAATGAACGGGTGGCGTGTGATTTGCACGGGTCTGGTCGTGCTCACTTCGACCGCATAGGGCGTGATTGTTGACTGTTCTCTACAGGTATCGGGGTGCTGGAAAAGGAGGATGGCGCAGAAACATATTTGGTTATGATGAGGAAGATGCGAGCTGGGTGGCATGAATAAGCGAAGACCATGAGGGGGTCGTGTTTGCCTGAATGTTCGCTAGGTGATGTCGAGCAATCTGATCAACTGAGTGTGGTGAGCAGGTAGGATCCTGATAGATATGGTACAATATGGGGACTGATACGATGGGGTGACTGACATGATCGCCCATTAAGCAATGTGTGGGAGAAATGCGGGGCTGGAGAGTGGCTGGTACGATAGAGAGGGTGGTTAAGTTGACATGGTTCGTACATACGGACCCGTGTGGTCAGGAATGGAGATATAGGAGGGGAGGACTGCATTAGTGTTGGGTTCGTACATACGGACCCGTGTGGTCAGGAATGGAGATATAGGAGGGGAGGACTGCATTAGTGTTGGGAACGTTAGGGCGTTAGGGACCTGGTCAACTGACAGGGCCGTCAGTGAACCGGGAGATGGCAGTTCAAATGGTGAGGAGGAGGTGACGACACGCCAACGGGGAGATGTTACATAGTGACGACCGCGGTGCCCGATATGGCAAATCTGGCGAACAGACGCCCATGACATAAGTTTGCCCAAAATGGCTAAGCGCTGGTGCGGCGGGGTCCGGCGGAGTCCGGCGGAGTCCGGCGGAGTCCGGCGACTGCTGCCCCAGGATGCTGATGTTCAGTTGAACAATAACGAACAAGGGACGCCCGCATCTTGACCTCTTACCAGTACCTCCTCCCAGTCTACACTCATGTGCGTCCTACCTTCTTCATGTGACATGCGATACTGAGAGACATATTTCTACAGGGCGGAGGCTCTCAGTAAGCTTGTGAGGCCCCATCCACCCCTGGAGTGGTTGCCTGAAGGCAAACATACCTTAACGTGCGTCATTGTTCTATTTGTCTATTTACCTCTGAGTAGTGGCTGAGTCCTACCCCAGGCTCGACCCTTCTCTTCCCCGCGTGCCCACGCCTCCTATCCCCGAAGAGCTTCGAAACCACGGCAGGATTCTATACGGGATTAAGATCACGAACGCCCATATCACACGATATCTCGAAGAGAACCGGATACACAACGTACCCGAAGATGCACTGTCACGTCGGATGTACAAATTTGCCCTGATTCAGAGCATCGCCGACGAACTCGAGATGGGCTTCATCACGCAGTTTCACAAGACCTGGCCGGGACGGAGGCTGCACGACGGGCCAGACGAGGACATGATCTTTTGGGCGTCTGGGTCGTACGGGAGGACTAGATACCCGAACGTCCCGTCCCCGGAGATCGTGAAGGTCTTCATGGGCAAACTCGGCATTCATGATGTCGAGGCGGCGTGGTGTGCTTGATGGTGGTGCGTCGTTAACTTCTCTGGTATTTCTCTGTACGGATCGACTGAGCACGCGTGTCCGCACGCAGATTAGACCACGGCACAAGTGGCTGTGATAGCGGAGAAGCTGGAATCACCGCTGTACTATTCCTTCGCTCGGTGGCTCTACGCGTGTCTGGGAGATGATGAGCGTCGGTATGGCGTGGTAACTGGATGTCATTGTACCATATCGTTTTTGTGTTCTACTGCTGACGTACTGTTATGATGATCGCACGTAAACGTCCAGAGTTGTCTGACAGTACTCACACCGGCGGCACGCGGTATCATATTGCCCGCACCAGCAAACCCATCAGCATGTCGGCGCCAACGGCCGCGTATGTGGTCAGTAACAGCATTCTCTGAGCTCATCGCTTGTGTCATCCGTATCATACGGTAGTACACACTGCAAAATAACATCGCTTGAGTAAGTATCAGCGACGAGCCGGCAACCACCCATGGACCGCGCATATACCTGTCGCAATAATCCTTCGTGCGTGAACGACCCGCATATAGTCTCTTGGAATCTTAACATGCACTGGGAGGCTCCTCTTCCTTATACCACCACCACGGTCGGTTTTCCCACGGTCAATGGCAAATGGAGCTGCCAAACCGCGCGGTTTTCTCCTACGATAGCGATTGTATCAGTCTGAAATGGGCATACGAGACACGCAAGCCACGCTCAGAGAGTGTCTATACGAGTGCACAACTCATGGGAAGCTCTACCCCAACGCCTCAGCGGCGAGTCCAACATGGACGGAACGACGCACGGTCGCATTCAGGCCCGCTGAACTTTCCGCCGCAACATATGGCGTGAGGAGCCTTCGCCCCAGGGGCTGTTGGTGTAGAACCACACACAAACCCGCAAACCGGGGAATGCGCTGGCAGTGGCAGCGGACGGGGAGCAGCACGGACTGCGGTCCCAGCATGCCACGCGACAGCCATGCGGTGGCGGTGCCGGATCAAGACTATGCCGGCGCCCGGAACGCGCAACCTGCAGCAGAGCTGACCTTCTCAAGGGGCAGGAGAGAGAATAGATGCAACCAGCCTGAAGAAAGCCAGCGCGATGCAATGATTAACCCGGCTCCTGAAGCGAAAATGAGGCTCAGGGCGTAGAATCGAACGGCGCGAGTCATGCAACACATATCTAAATCTCACCGCAAATGAGAGACAGGGAAACGAGCTCAACCCACTAAATGCTGATTGGCAAATCGCGAATCGGACGCAGACCCTGCGTAACGAGGCTCCCTCAGACGTGGAAGAGAGCAGGAAGCTTCCCGGCAACGACCGACTAGTATGCCATGTAGCCTTCGTCCTTCCTAAAGCAGCAAGGAACGGATCTAAGAGTAACTCCAGCACCAGGAAACGTACTCCTACTGCGCAAACGAGAACCTCCCAGACGCACGATGAGTGCCTACTCGTCTCTCGCTCGCTCGCAATTCGTTTCCTAGACTCAGGAATGCAAGGAAGTCTCTAACCGATGTCTCACTAGACGCGTTCACAGCGTTATATTCTGCGCAAGATACAGCCAACCCCACCAGCACCTGCAGCCACAACCACCACAGCATCGAAACCACTGAGCACGCCCACCGCCTCATCAGCCCCTGCCCGCTCATCGCCATGGACCACTTCGCGCACCATGCACGCCATCCAAACCCACACTACGCCCCACGAGTCCCTCCGCCGCCACGCTCGCCACGCCTCCTGCTGATTGCCAGGTGGGAGAGCCAATCCATCACCAAGGCTACACGGAAGTCGAGATCGGTTACGCATCGGTACAAGCTAGTCATTCGACCAGACGAGCCTGTAGTGGTCGGTGGAGACGTTAGGATCCTCGCTACATCGCCGATCGCATACACCGCACCGGAAGTCCCGCTCGGGGAGCTGGACACGTATGACCCGCACATTGTCGGGAAGGTGGTTGAGCTCTGGAGATCGGACACGGACCCGGGCAGGGCGAGAGCGAAGATTACGAATGCGTGTCGAAGAAACAGCGTCCGCGAGGTCGAGATGGAGCTCCCCATAGCGTATAGTGGTCTCAGGCAAGAGGCAGGGAGCGTGAAGCACGGGGAGGCAGTCGCGCGACAGCGTGCCGGCACGGAGAGCGGCACGAGGGAGGATCTGGACCCCATAATCTGCGTCAGACCGGCGCCGGCGTGGCGCGAATGCGTGGGCGAGTTCTGCTGGAATAGTCGGCGCGATCTGCCCTTACTAGCACTGTACTGAGACTAGTACACGCGGACTAAAAACTTGAACCTATCACCGCGGACGGAGCAACCTGCAACGCAATCTGAATGAGCACGACTGTCGGCACGCTCGAGAAGCAACGGAGCGGCCACTAGCCAAGGAAGTCGAAGCAAGCCGGCGATCCCACGATAGCGACTCACAATACTCACCGTGCTGGACACTCGAGACGCGACATCAGGCAGCAAACCACTCACGCAAACCCTGCACTGCTGCAGCGCGTAGAAGCGCGCTCCCGAGTCCCGCGAAGGTGAGATCGCTGCGCAGAAGGCAGGCAGACTAACGCGTGAAGCATCGCGGGCAGCTCAATTAGACGGCCCGTCGGCCCAGAGCCCAGACGCGCACCCCGCGCCACGGTCTCAGGACAGACAGCTTCTCTGTTGGTGGCGGTGGCACGGGCAGCAGAGTTCGAGCAGGAGAAGAGATGACGTACTTACTACAAGGAAGCTGGAAGGAACACTTCTGGAGACGCACGACGGCGAAACTCCTCGGAAAGCCGGACCGCGCAAACCGACCGAATGCAGACGTGAAACTGCACCGAGGAGCGCGCACGGAACGCGACGCATGCATCATGATCTCCCGCCGAGGACGGAGGATGATGCCACGATGTGGCTGATCTGAACGAAACACAAGGAAGTCAGCAAATAAGCGATTAGTAACGACGCACCAAGCTGAGCGGACAACTCGCTGTCCCCGCACCCAGAGGCTGCACGACGCCCGGGCGATAGGCCGAGAGCCCTCTGCATAGCTCGAGGAGTAGATGGACGGCGCGGTACGCTGAGCACCAGCGAAGACGGAGAACGACGGAGGACGGGTGGCGGAGCCCGGAGGAGATCAAAGTGATCGCATGTACGGGCGCTCGTGAAGACCTTACATAAAATCGTCTGCTCGGAGGTACACACCCCGTCCCGTTTAGACTTCTCTCTACTACTTCCACCACCACGGCTTAACGCGCTGCGCGAGCGCCCTCCCGACCCTCCGAATGCGACAAGCGATACACAAAATGAGCACGCGCGACACGAACAGGATGCCGCGCGAGTGATTCGGGAGGCCAGAGACGAGCAGCGCAGGCGGGAGGATGGGAAGTCGCTCTGGTTGCGACGACAGACGTGTAAGTAAACCCGCGCGGCCCTCTCTGTTTCTCCCCCAACGTTGTCCCCCAACAACGCCCCAGCACCGTCCTCTCGACTCTCGCCCACTCGCGTCCGTCTCTCCCATCGCTCCCAGATGCAGCCCAACAAACCCACCCCCCAAAACAACGGCCGTCGCCCCGACTACGGACGTACGCGGAGCGGTGCGCGGATTCACGTTCCCGCGACACCCCCGCCTTCACGGTCTTCCGTGACGACACCGCGGGACCAGCACTCCCGACTACCCCCCACCCTCCCCTGACCCCAATGGTCATTAACGACACGTTCGATGGTGCGACACCGCCCGCCCCGCCGGCGACGCAGCCGCCGACGCGCTCCCCTCTTGGAGAACGCGACGTCAACGTCGTCGAAGGCGAAAGCGCGCGTCGCCGCGCGATGACTGCGATGGCCGGCATGGTCCCGAACGCGGACATTCACGCTGCCCAGGTATGTCGAGCGTGTCGCGCCCACCTCCTGCTTCCCACTAACGGTCTCTCGCAAGGACCGTGCTGGAGCGGCGGAGTGGTTCTTCCCTCCGACTGCCACGGCTCTGAACACGGCGGCCACCGGCGCGTCTGGGACCGCTGCTGAAGGCACGGACTCCCCGCCGCTCGACTTCAGCTTTAGCACCACGACGACGGGCTCCATCTCCCCGTCGATCCGTGCGGCGGAGCTCCGCGCGCTCACGCACGCCACGGCTGGAGGCGTCGAGGACGCGGCCACGATGCAAGACGCACGCACGCTCGAAGGTGTGCAGAACGGTGCGCCGACCACCGCACCGCAGACGGCAGCTGTCTCAGCACCGACGGCGCCGGCAGCCAACGAGCCCACTGCAGTCGCCCAGCAGGACCCCACCCTCCTCGACATCCCGCTCATAGCCCCGGCGCCGAACGTCGCGGGCTTCGAGGACTACTTCCAGTACTTCGCCACTCCCCCGGCGTTCGCCGACCCCGTCCACGTCTCGCAGATGCAGGCGCGCGCCCAGGGCCTCCCGCAGACTGATGACGAAGCTGCTGGAGCTGATGCCTATGGTGAGCACGATTGCGCTACTTCCATCTCGAATAACCTGCGGACAGCCAAGAAGAGGGCCTGGACTGGAACCCCTGAACCGGAGCACGAACGGCGCGACGCGCGGCGCATGCGACCAGCGGGCACGACACCAGCGTTGCGCCGCACGATTCAGCTACCGAACGAACACGTCAGCTCTAACCCGTGGGCGGAAGGAGTAGATACAGGGCATGGGGAGAGAACGGAGGGTGCTGCTATTTTCTCCTTTACTCCTGTACACGCCTCGACGCCTGCTGTCCCTAGCGTATCCCGACCTCATCAGACTGTGCGACTGCGAGCGAACCAGACTAACCCCGCTCTCGCATCGTGGCCGGATCGCACCGAAAACGGAGACCCAGGCACTCCTTCACGGCCCGACGATGCTGGCACGCGGCGGGACGTCGAGGAGACCGAGGAGAGCCAACACGATGACCAGAGCCAGATGGTGATCGATGCCGAAGGCCGATGCCGACCGTCATCGCCCGAACAGCCCAAGAAAGGCAAGGGAAAGGCGCGAACGACGTCCGCCGACCTCTCCCAAGACGAACACGAGGACGGGCGGCGAGACACGCCGGAGGACGGCTGGGACGAGGCCGAGGACCTCGAGGCAAGGCGGCGCAGTCTCAGGCAGACGCTGCTCGGCCGCACCGATGGCTGGATGCAGCAGGGGCCCTTCCAACGGGAACGAGCAGGAGGAGCAGGTCCCTCACACGATCCGCAGATGTATCGCCCGAGCCCGTCTGCGCGCACGAACCGCTACCATACGCGGGACGAACACCCCTCGCGTGAGCAGCCGGGAGACGAGTACGCAACATCTGCGATACGTGGACGGAGCGACTGGGCAGGCTACCGCACGCCAAACGAGCGAGGCTCGGGTGAGGAGCAACACCCAAGGCGACACTCCCGCGCTGCTATCTCACAACCACGTTCAGACTTCTTCCCGCTTCCGAATACACGGGCCGCCGAACACGTTGCATCACGAGCTGCAAGAGGCGTCCATACTGAGTATCTCTCACCCCCGCCGCCGCGTAACATCAGAACGCAACGCACAGTCCCACCGAATGACACCACGCGAGACGCACGGGACGCGCAGGAGGAAGAGTACGCTTATCGCGATGTGCGAAGCGAGGATGAGGACGCTGGAGCACAGGAGTGGAATGTCGGGTGCGAGGACGAGAACGGATGGAACCCAGAAGACGGCGAACTCCTGCCAACCGCACTACGGGAACAGGCACCACTGGAGAACGTAGCCCCGACTCCCGTCCCCGAGGATGGCTTCCCAATCATCCACAGAGACGACCCGGAATCTGCGCTGCGCGGGATGGCAGTAGATTGGATGCGGGAGATTTGGAGTGACGCGCCAAACACGGACGTCTTCGTGCAAGTATACAACTACCGCTTCACGGAAGACGACGTCCTGAATGGTCGCATCGCGGAAACTCTCCGACGAGCCTTCGAACAGCTCTCGGGGGAGAGGGACTTCGATGTTGTCCCGCCGGAGCCGGAAGAGTCGACCGCACCGAGATCGCGATCCCTCCCCTCGATATGGGTAATTCGAGGACTCTCCCCGAGAGCGACAGCACACGCAATCACACGAGGCTTCTGGTCCTTCCCGACAATCTCGTTCGCGACCCTTCCCAGGTCGGCAACCATGCAGACCTGGTTGTTCACGCTGGAGGGCTATCTTGAAGGGAACGCAGACAAGATCCGCGCCGCAGTCTTGCGCGCGCTGATGGAAGACGACATGCAACAGTGGATTCTGGAGATGCTGTCCACGAACCCAGCCTACGAGGGACGCTCAATGAGGAGGGCGATGGCAGAGCTACTCGGCTCGCTACGCGTCGAGACGATGCAGCTGAGTAACGGTACCCATCTGGCTAGCGTATTCATGAGATCGCCGACTCGCAACCTCCGAGACTGGAGACGATGGGTTGCGGCGCTGCGCTCGCGGCGCTATCGAAGCTTTGCGATTGGCACAGGGCGTGTACGCCACGTCTCTCAGTGCGCGGGATGCACGAGCGTGGCGCATCTAACGCACCTGTGCCCCTTCCCCAGAACCCAAGGATGGAACGGCCCGGAGGCTGGAGAGGGTGTCTTTGGCGAACGTCGGAACCGCGCGGGCCTGCACGGACCCCACACAAGCACATCGATATGGCGTAACGGCGGCCAAGCTTCCGACCGCAGAAGGAACGATCGCGACCGCCGGAACGGCAACGGGGAACGATCCCAACGAGAAACCCCGGTGCAGCGACGGCACGACCGCAACGATCGCTCGAGACGGCAAGACCGCTACGACCGCGGGGACCGCAGCGACCGCGAAAACCACGACCCGTCGAGGAGGCAGGGAGGGTCTAGGCGGGGAAACGGTAGCGGCAACGGGAACGGACGCAGACGCTACTGAGGAACGCGCCGTATCGCGGCCAGGCACGCCACAATTTAAGAACGAGATCGCACGAGAACAGTGACGCCCTATGACCTGATACGATTGTAGAATCACGAAATACACGACGGAACTCACCCGAACGTATTCCCTAATACCACGAACGATCATCTCAGCATAGCTACGACTGGACGGAAACTAATACATCTTCTTGGCACGATGAGCGACGAATGGAGAGACGGAGAGTAAACGGCACCGGCATGGTACTACGCCAGTGTGACAACTGGGCCACGTAGACTGCCAGGCGGAAGGCGCGCATTGTAGCCATGCGCACCGGAAACCTGAAACACGCAGAGTTGGCCAGGAGCCCAATATACTGACCCTACGGGGTGCAGGGAAGCTCCTGGTGCGCGGAGGGTTAGTCTATTTAGATGATAGCGGACCCAGCGAAAGCTAAAGTCTGGAAGGAGTGGGCTATGCACCAAACCAGACATCGCTACCCGAGACGGAGGGACTCACCGTATAGAGCCGGGGGAATAGCTGTGCCCCGGCTGACGATGCAGCTGCGAACCAACCACACAATAACCACACACACACGGACGTATATTTCGGTAACGGGACCACGAGCCTCGCCGAGGGAGGAGGACGAGAAGGCGAAAATGCCCGCCCCTCGCCCGACGATCCCCACGACGAGAACGGAGGCATAGCACCTGCTCGAGCTGCGAGAGGAGAACTGCGGCACGATCAAGACGAGGATACAAGGGGACCCAGTGCCCCGGAGAGAGCGAACATGACAGCAAATGCGAACCAGCAAGGTACGAGACGCATGGACGACAATCTACGGAAGACTGCGATGCACGTAGCGTCGCTCAACATCAACGGCTACGGAAACCTACTACGTGACCACGACGACAACAAGTGGGGCCGTGTGTATCGACTGATGTCTGAGAAGCGCATCGGCATCCTCCTAATGCAGGAGACCCACCTCACGAACGAAAGAACTGCGGGGCTACATAAGATGTTCGCAAGCAAGATCAAAATCTTCCATACTGCGAACCCTGATGCACCGACCCAACGCGAGGGAGTGGCGATTGTACTGAACCGAAGATACCTAGACACGTCGGACGCGAACGCAACGGTGATAGTACCGGGTAGAGCTCTACAAGTAACGGTGTCATGCCTAGGAGGGGACAAGAGGAGCATCCTGTGCATATACGCCCCCACCTCGAACGGCCCAGAAGAGCGCAAGCTCTTCTTCGATGAAGTACGCGAGTACTACGAAACTCACCCCGGATGTGCGCGCCCCCACCTGATGGCAGGAGACTTCAACACAGTCGAAGACGCTATTGACCGTCTCCCGATAGCTAGCAGTCATGACCAGTCCGTTGCGGCCCTAGACGATCTCAAAATTAGCCTTGGAATGATGCTGGCAGACGGCTGGAGAATGACGAACCCGACTAGCAGAGATTACACTTTCCACCGTGGCTCTGGACCAAACGCTGTATTTTCACGCCTGGACCGAATCTATGTAACCCCTACGATTTTCGAAGGAGCTAGAGAATGGCAAATATGCGAAGCTGGTGTCAAGACTGACCACAGCTTAATATCCGTCCAGCTCACAGCGGAAAATGCGCCAGTAGTGGGACCGGGCCGCCCACTCTTCCCCCTCACGCTGCTCAAGGACAGGAAGCTAACTAAGTGTATCAGGGAGAGGGGGCTGCGCGCAATGGCAGCCCTCGACCAGCTCCAGACAACTAACCACCGAACGGAGGGGATGAACGCACAGCTGATACTGCACGGCTTCAAGTCTGACATGATGAAGCTGGCGCGCTCCCGCGAACAGGCAGTCATACCGAGACTGCTCCGGGACATCCACGAGGCGGAACGAACCCTCAAGAAAACCAAAGCCGACCGTACCTTATCGGAGCAAGTCCGCATCGAGGAGGCGGCCAAGCTAACTAAGCAAATTCGCGAGCTCAAATTGAGACGCTTCAAACAGCAACAACAGAATTCTCGCGCCACGCACCGACTCTACGGGGACCGCCCGACGAAGTATTGGTCTAAACTCCACCGAGAATGTGCCCCACGCGATATCATCCCATCCTTTGAACGCGAGGGAGTGACGGGCGTGTCAGGCGAAAAACTCTACGAGACGGACTCAGTACGGATGGCTGATATGGCGCGAACGCACCATATCAATGTCCAAAAGGACGAGGCAGGCTCGAAACCAGCCCATGCAAGAGCCCAGGATATCGAGACAGCCCTTGGCAGCCTAGACAAGGAAGTATCAGTAGAGCAGGCGACGGCCCTCGAAGACTCAATATCCTACGAAGAATGCGAGCTCTCATTACGCTACGCGAAGAACGGGACTGCCCCGGGTCTGGACGGCATCCCTTTCGAAGTCTGGAAGTCACTGCATGCACGAAACATTGAAGACTCCCGTTTCCCGGACCGGCCGCGCTTCGACGTAGTACGGCTAATCACGGCAGCCTTCGAGGACATCAGAATACATGGCGCCCACGCAAAAACCCTCTTTGCACAAGGCTGGATGGCCCCGATCTATAAAGAAAAGGGAGAACGAACAAGAGTCGTCAACTACCGCCCCATAACTCTCCTCAATACAGACTACAAACTCCTTAGCAAAGCCCTTGCTGTCCGACTGGCGAAGGTTGCCCCCGAGCTCATCCACCGGGCACAAGCAGGCTTCGTCCCCGGACGAAGGATCCAAGACCATACGCAACTGGCCTGGCTAATGATGAGCTGGACGGAGGAAAAGGAGGTAAACGGGGCCATTGTCGCTCTCGACCAAGAAAAGGCATACGATAAAATCGCTCACGACTATCTGTGGCGAGTACTGAGGAAGTTTCGGATCCCGGAGACCTTCATATCTCTAGTACAGACCCTGTACAAGAACGCAGTGACTTCAGTAATGATCAACGGTATCCTCAGCCGACCATACCGGATCCTAAGGGGAGTGCGACAGGGCGACCCACTGTCCTGCTTGCTCTTTGACCTTGCCATAGAACCCCTGTCAGCGATGATCAGGAAGTCCCCCCTTGAAGGCTTCCAGATCCCCAGATGCGAGGAAGTGCTTAAGGCGGTCTTATTCGCGGACGATACGACGGCGTATCTCTCCGAACGAGATGACTTTAGCACCCTGCAGTCCGTACTCGACACATGGTGCTCTGCAGCCAAAGCACGCTTCAACATGGCCAAGACTGAAATAATCCCGCTGGGGAACCCTGAATACCGAGAGGAGATGGCGGAGACGTACTGCAGAACGGGCGCATGGAAGAACTATCCTCAGGGTGTCCACGTCGCCCAGGATGGCGAAGCTGTAAGAATCCTCGGAGCCTTCTTCGGGAACGGTGTGACGCAAGTCGATATCTGGACACTAGTCCTTACCAAGATAGTCGCAATGAAGAAGCCCTTGATGCATGCTATAGCCAGGTGGCGGAACGGCCACGCGACACTCCAGGGCAAAAAGCACGTGGTCCAGATGATAGTCGGCGGAATGACACAGTTCTTGACAACAGTTCAACGAATGCCCGACGATATAATCAAACGACTCACCAAAATCATTCGAAACTACATCTGGGACGACCGACACAACACGCCAGTAGGAATGGACCATCTATGTCTGCCAGTCGAGCTGGGAGGACTGGGAATGCTCGACCTGGATGCGAGGCGTGAAGCCATCGACGTGATGTGGTTGAAGACCTACCTAGATCTTAGCGAGGAACGCCCCATCTGGGCGCACCTAGCTGACGACCTACTAGCCTCGCACGTCCCCAAAGCCTGCAAGCTTAAGGACGTCAACCTGCGAATCAACCCCTTCCTACAGAAATGGAAGCCAAAGGTCTACGGGCTGCCGGACGAACTTAATGGCATGATGGCAGTCGCACGGAAGTACGGCGTCCGGCTCGAGGGCCTTGCTTTCTCCAAGAAGATTCTGGAGGACATGCCGATGTGGGACCACGCGCACGCAGACCGAATACGACTCGGCCGCCTATCGGTCCCCTCTAAACTTCTTACGTGCATCCAGAACCGGCACAAGGCGAGAACGGTAGGCGACTTTATGCGA
Organism: Lentinus brumalis; assembly: GCA_001792895.1. NCBI lineage: Eukaryota > Fungi > Basidiomycota > Agaricomycetes > Polyporales > Polyporaceae > Lentinus > Lentinus brumalis. Next base: position 163,612 of record MARA01000049.1, read on the forward strand.
CTCGCTCGCCTCATCAGGGACCCTATGCATACGCCGAAGATCTCATGCAAGTGTACGGGCTGCACGCATACCAAGGCGAGCACCAACTGCGCGAACCCGCACGGCTGCAGCTCACGAGCCAGTGACATGCTTGACACCCTCCCCAGTAAATGGAACCCCAGACGGAGGCAACCAGACGACTACGAACGCAAGACGATGCACGATCTGGAACGGGAGGAACTTAGCAAAGATCTACGACCCTTCGACCGGCGTGTCACCACGCATGGCAACATAAGCCATGCCTTCCGTATTTTCACCGGACCGGACCCGACGTCAAACGAAACCCCAGCAATGGAACTAGAAGAAGACGGCTCCCAGATGACAATAGCCACAGACGGCTCCTGTACGCACAACGGACAACGGAACGCTCGAGCGGGTGCTGGAATTTACGTCGAAGGTGACCCAGCTATGAGCAAAAGCTTCCGCCTCCCGGCCTGGATCGAGCAATCCAATCAAACTGGCGAGGCTGTCGCTGCACTCCTCGCCACGACGACACCCCCGAGCCGCACCCGAGTCACCCAGATCACGGACTCGCAGACGACCATGGACGCGCTGTCCAGGTGGAAGCAACGTCACGAAGACTCAGGCTATATTCTCCAGAGGAACCCCACCCTAACGCAGGCGATCGTAGCGAACCTCCGGATGAAGAGAGCCCATACTCTCTTCAGGTGGGTCAAAGGTCATAACGGACACCCGGGAAACGAAGCTGCTGACCGGCTCGCGGCGGAAGGAGCGGATAAACCAATGGGGGACCTGCTCGACCTCTCAATCCCGCCACAATTCAGAGTAACTGGAGCGAAGCTCCAAGTTATGACTCAGAAACTAGCCTACCGCGCGATTAGAGCACGCCGAGACGAGAAGACCGACCCCAGACCGAGGGCAGTCGCGAACATGGACCGAATATCCAGCGGGATACGCGCGGCCTTCAATGTCGAAATGCATGACACCGCGATATGGAAATCCTTCCGCCATCGGCACGTCTCAAGACAAGCAGCACAGTTCATCTGGATGGCGGTTCATGATGGATACATGTTGGGGACGCACTGGTTACGACCGAACATGTCCGCCGAACTGAAGCAGCGTGCGGTGTGTGCAGTGTGCCACGAGCTGGAATCTATGACCCATATAATGTTTGAATGCGAAGCGATCGGCCAAGAATTAGTATGGAAGCTCTTGAGAGAAACATGGGAACTCACCGGCGCGGTCTGGAAGGAACCCAACTGGGGCACGGTGTTCGGTGCTGCGTGCGCGGTCTTCACGACTAGCGACGGCAAACGATTGACAGCGACAGAGCATCTATGGTGCATCCTAAGCACCGAAGCGATGCATCTCGTCTGGAGACTGAGGTGTGAGCGTGTTATTCAGAATGAAGGGTCCGCCTTCACCGAGATCGAAGTCGCAAACCGGTACTACGCGACGCTAAACTCGAGACTAACACTAGATAGACGAACAGCCGCGATTGCCAAAGGAGGCAAGAAAGCACTCAAGCCACAGGAAGTGGAAAGAATATGGCTACCAATTATCGAAGACAACAAGAACTTACCGCCAAGATGGGTAACGGATAGTGGGGTTTTAGTGGGTATAAAGCGTGGAAGATGAGGAGGATTGTCGGCAAGTACGACACTCCTCCTCATCTGTCATGCTTGAGTCCCACACTCTGTGCGTAATAGCATTTCCCCGCGGTGATGATGAACGGCACTATTTATTGAAACGCATCTGAGGTCTATAGCCCTCAGATGAGTTGCCTAGCGCGTCCGGTCAATATTCATTGACCATGTAGCTGTACGACAAGCCCCAATGGGGACCAATGCGGCTCAGGATATTTGCGCTCCACCAAAAAAAAAAAAAAAAAAAAAAATCTTAACATGCACTTACACACCCTTCTCCCCCACACAATCCTACACAGTCGCGCGGGGAAAGAACACCGCTACGAAGAGCACGTTTGCCGGCCGGCCCGTGCATCCCCGGGCCCGCGCACGACACGAGCTCGTCGATCAACGGGTTCGACTCCGGGTTCCGGGTGAGTGTCGCTTTGCTCGTCGTTGCCTTCTCCTTGGTCGGCGACTAGGCTGTATGCATGCCATCCGCTGACATTCTGGCCCGCAGCGGAACGCGATTCGCCTGAACGGCACGAGGTCCATGGCGTCCGCGTCTGGCTCGGGCTCTGGGACTCTGGGACGCACACCGTGACCTCCTCCCGCACGTCGTCCACCGCGTCGGGCAACACGTCGAACAACGGCGCGGAGCGCTCCGTCGTCCTCGGCCTGGCCCCGGCTGTCCCAGTGGTCCTCGCCGTGATGCTCCTCTAGGCTCGAGGTTCGAGGTGTTCGGGTGCCAGTGGGGTGAAAGCGTGCGGAGTTTTGCGACGTCGCGCGTGCCATGCTTGGTGCGGACAGAGACTTGTAGATTGCTTACATTGTGAGTCTTGACTCTTGCGATGACTCGGACACTTCCCGTCGACTCGGACTGTGACTGCATGTTACTGCTGCGTAGAAAGTTGGTAAGCTGGCTCGAATCTATTCCAAAGTCATGCAATCTCAAAAAATCTCATAAGCGCGTCGTAACGAGGAAAATGAGGTCCGATTATATGCACATACAGCTGCCTTGCCCAATCGACGACAGCGAGAACAGCTCCGTCCCATCAGTGCTGACCAGGGTCCAGGTTTTCCTCGTCTTCAGGATCTCCCGTCGCCGCATCTCCCGCCGCCCCATGTCTCCACTCGTCCATGTCATAAGCCACTACGGCCTCCTCAAGCAACACCCTCAATCGCTCCCGCCATTTCTCGGGCCAGCTTTGCATGGCCTCCTCCGCTTCCTGCCATAACTCATCCTCCACCAGTGGCTCAGCTGCTGCAAGTTTGGGAGCAACGAGGTCCTTCCACGTCTCACCCGCGGCTCCTTCGGTAATGACCAGCTTGTCCAGGACCTTCCTCAAGGCGTTGTCGTCGATCTGCAGCTCATGGCGCAGCGCAAGGCATGCGAACACGGCCGCGCAAGCCGGCGACATCGGGCCCAGCAATTCATCGGGTTGCAGGGGAAGTCCGTAACGCCGACGTAGAAATCTCGTCTTCATGGGCTCCTGCTTCGCGGCGAGGTATACGTTGTGGACCCACGAGACCGCAATTGATACAACGAACATGAGTTGTCCGAAACGCGTGCCTTGAGGGAGGAGGAGGAGTTGTGCGAAGAATTGTATCAGCACGGTGAACAGCCAGAATCGAACCATGGATCGGAAGCCAGCCAGACTCCGGAGATTGACATGGAAGCGTCCTTGAGTGACTTCATCCACAGCCTTCTTGTTCCCGCGCAGGATGATAAAGGAATCCTCCAGAAAAAGTATGCCCCCACTCTCACGAAGTGCATGGTCGGGCGCCGGCTGCTCAGCACGGCCCGGCGCCAGAGGTGGCGAACAGGCGATTGTCAAAGTCCCCAGTGCTAGGAACGAACGTAGAGAACCGCCCGCCACAATTCCCGTGAGGATGCTCGCAAAACTCCACCAGTCCCCGGTCAAGGCACACATGAGGCACGTCCCGGTACTATTGTATATGGCGATGCCGCTCATGAATGAATCTAACCTCGAATTGTCACCTGGCACGCGCACGATGGGGGCCTGCAACAACTCGATGAGAGTCGAAACAGTGCGAGGGAGCCGATCACGGGGAGGTTGAGGCAGGTTCAAGTTGATCATGGTGATATAGAAATGGCGGGCGTCAGGGGGAGCTTCAGCAGCAGGGGGAGCGGGAAAGGGAACGGGAACGGGAACGGGAACGGGAACGGGAACGTCAGCCTGGCGCCGACGTGCTTGGTCCACTCGCGCGATCGAGTACGCTGGGTGGCCTGTGCGAAACATTCTCCCATCGGACGCTTGGAGGAACATAGGCCCGCTCCTTGCCTCCAGTCCGAGGACTGCAGCAAGATCTCGGCACGAGTCTTCCGGATGGAAGATGGAGTCCCACATTGCGCTCTCGACGACAGGCGCACATCGCCTCGCCACCTCGTATGCACCCGGTGAGTTGTAGAGTCCAAAGGTCCCACCAGCGAATCTTCCAAATTCCCAGATACTAGTATCAGGGTCGTAGAGGTAGGCCGTCGCGATGGCCTTCCAGGCGCTATCTCCACCGAAGAAGCCCGCAAGTACGACAGCGTCGAGCCTGAAGCCTGACTCGGAGGAGTCGGAGGGGTTGGTTATGGGTGGATCGATGACGGGACCAAAGGAGCGGGATACGAGCTTGGTGAGCGTAGTGATGACAGGCATTGTCGAAGGGGACGGATGATTGTCGACACAGAACCGTATGATGAGATTTAAGGAGAGGGCTCGGAGAAGTCTCAGTTTCAGGGCTAGGGTCGCGGTGGCATTGTCAACCACCATGATGTATCTGACTACCACGAGGCGGCGCTGTCAGTGACGGTTCTACCAGTGGTACTGCTAGAGCAATTCCATCACCGCGGTGACACTCGTGAACATGCACTTGAAGCGGGTTTGAGGAGGGCATGCAGTCGGATGTCATAGGTACACGAGGTGGCGGAGAAGTATTGCCATGCCGAGATACTTTGACAGGGAGACACCGCATAGAACGGCGTGCGGGTGGCACAGTCGTCCAAGCGAACGTCACGACAGACCGTGAGATCAAGTATACTTAAGTAGTAGTGTCTTCATCCCCGTCTGCGATTCTATGGAATCAGGCATCAGAGCATCGCGCACACCAGACCGAGCACAAGGCAAGCGATCACAAACTTACCTGCTAGTCAAAGCCATTCAATGGCCTTCGAGTTTCCCATGCTTCAGGTCGCTGAAACGCAAGTAATCATCCTTCCTGAATCGACGTTCCCGTTATGCTCATGTGCCGTAACATGTCCATGGTAGAAGACCACGTCTCGTGCGAGTAGACACGGGAGCATGCAACGCGCAGGAGTGGGCACTGGGTGCCAGGCTTCTTCTCCGCTCGACTGCCAACACTGGATGGGGCCAAGACAGGGAGTGGCTATCGATGGCCCGAGCGCCACGCCCAGCTGTACCGTGTATACTTCGCCGCCCCCCGGGACGACGCCTGTCATCATCCTCGGAGTTGCTTGGGTCCTATCAATGTTGGGTCTGCGCGTCAGCTATGAGTTATCGGTGACCGGTGACCATGCGCTCATCGTTGTGTGCAGCCTTTTGCAGAGAACTTGAACAATGTCGATTAGCTGCAAATTTCTTTATGCGTCCCAGTATAATATCAAAGTGTCAAAGCATCCGATCGCAGTTCACGATGGTCGTTCAGGATGAGAGCACAAGCCTAACCCTGACGTCCGGACTCCGAGGGACGACTCGGAAGTTCAATATGCCTACCATATATGGATGGACACCTTACGTAACTTCGTAACTTATCACGTATCACTTAGTTGTATGTAGTCAACCCTATTTCACCGGTCCCGGTCACCTCCCATCTTCATCCCCAGAGGAAGTATCTTGCCATCCGCACATCGCGTCACCGCTGCCCGGAGTCCGGACGTGCCCACATGACATGATTCAAGAATCGAACCCAAACCTGCGCGCTCAAGAAGGTTCTCAAAGCCCGCCTGCATTCTGGCTGCACATTGTATGGAGCGCAAGCACGAGGTAAGTGTTCCACTGTCTTCCGCGTTCAGTGACTTCTCGCCTGTTGAGAAACGCCACAGCAGATCAAACCACCACGCGGCCACAGTATTTGCGATCTACATACGTCGGCCTCTCTTGGGCCCGCCGACTTCCCCGCGACCTGCCCGCGTGTCGGGCTCATCAGACCTAGACACCACCTTCGACAGGGCTGTACACTTTGAAGGACTTCATTCGAGTGGTACGTTCTCTTGTAACGACCACACCAACTCATAGCAGCGCTGGGCTTGGATAGGCCAGACCATTGTGGACATATGCATGCTGCAACTGTAGTGCACACATAACACCGTGGTGTTGGTCTCAGGCTGTCAGACAGAGTACTCTGGCGTGATTGAGATAGGCTCCGAGTCGGGGCAATCATGAGCCCACCGTTCACATGGGACACCGACATCTCAGGGATATTGTGGATCATTTCATGATTCATGTCAAGTTTGCTGCCACCCCCGAAACATCCATGTCAGGTGTGGTTGGGTGTGGTGGAACGTATCCGGCATCCGCAAACCCACGAGTGGGGCTCAGGCGCAAGCAGTCGACTCGTGGACGTTCATGCTCGCTCGGGAGTGTCCCACAAGTTGCTGCCTCGGCGTCCAGTATAATCGCACCTGCCCTGGACTGCCCTGGACCGTCGGGCAGTTGCCGGTCGCGAGATTGACGCTTACTTACATGTATGCATTCTCCCTACCGTGCACGTTGTGCGTAAAATATATGCTCCGGCCCGTTGTCCGTGAATTCCCTCCGAGCCTTGACGCATTCCTTACGTTGCACGAACACTCCCTAACAGCGTCCCCGCACAGTCACACAGGGAAACCACACCGCTACGCAGAGCACGCTCGCGGGCCCGCGCATCCCCGCGCACGACACGAGCTCGTCGATCAACGGGTTGGACTCCGGGTTCCGGGATGTGACCGTGAACGGGACGGCGATCACGAACCTCGTCGAGCCCATCGCGGACAACAGCACTATCTCGTTCTACGACGCGAATACGTGCGCGGAGGGCGCCGTCGGGGTGTCAACATCACATCAGTAAGCCTCGATATTTATTAGCTAACTTAACCCTCTTGGAAGCTATTAACAGATTTCAAGCGCCGGCGACATCGCCACTCCCCCTGGCGTGTTTACTCTCAAATTTTGCGAAGACGTACCTGAGCATGCAATGGTCGTGCTCGTCAATTTGCAAGGCAGATGGACACGATCTGAGCAAGAACGAAAGGAAGCATGAAAGCCGGACTTTGGATTCACTTGGGAGGACACAGCCACAGGCCGTAAGCGCCCCTATTAGGGCTCTTATTGGCCTCTCAAGTCGTGCTAAGTCGATCTAAGTCCACTAATAAATTTGGCCCTTTACTGATGCAGTGTTAGCAACACGGTCACGTTGAATGGGTTCCGCCCGAGTGTCGCTATGCTTGTCGTCGCCTTCTTGGTCGGCGACTAGGCTGAATGCGTGCATCCGCTGACTTTTTGGCCCGCAGCGGAACGCGATTCTCCTGAACGGCACGAAGTCCATGGCGTCCGCGTCTGGCTCGGGCTCTGGGACACACTCCGCGACCTCCTCCCGCACGTCGTTCACCGCGTCGGGGAACACGTCGAACAACGGTGCGGAGCGCTCCGTCGTCCTCGGCCTGGGCGCGACCGTCCCGATGGTCCTTCCCGCAATGCTCCTCTAGGCTCGGAGGTTGGGATGCCAGTGGGGTAAAAGCGCGCGGAGACGTCGGGACGGCGGATGCGACGGTACGCCTGCAGCAGCGCGCGTTGCCCATCACTGTGGAAGCGTGTCTCGAGGTGAGATTAGATGGAAGTAGTGTTGAATTGCCATATTGCATGAAGGCCCGTAGGCTGTGGCCGTCGGTGGTTGCAAGGATGTACTAGTCGCGACTAGCGTGACGTCCTTCACTTTCACGGTGACGTGCAGCTCGGCGACCTGATGAGCGACTTTGGGACAGAGCGGGCTACGGTTGGCTCAGCGAGGCATGCAGGAAGTGGAGGGAAGCATTGTGGGAGACCTATAGCATGTTAACATGGCTGAGGCATTGAACAGACGACGACGTGTCAAACGAACAAACTACAGAAGAAGAGAGAAGGTCCGAAGCAAGGAATCAGAACGCCGGGAAGAGAGCCGGGTGAAGAGACAAGACATAGTAATGCAAGGAGGAAATGAGGAGGATGCATGTGGGGACGAATCGAATGCAGGCCATGGGCACATTCAACTAGGCTATCTGTGCCTGAACAGATGAAGAGATCTGTAGCAAACCGGCCACATAAATAGCTGGTCAGTCGATGGTATCGCTGGTCATGAGCTATGATGCCCACCTATCGATACATCGGCGCCCCTCCCGCAGCATCATGCCCAGCAACACGGCGGTGTATATGAGAAAAATATCGACGACGCTTAGCCTAGGGAGGCGGCGCGCCTCCGCGAGATCGTCCATAGGTTGCAGATGGTCGGCATAGTCTTGAGGGTTTTCGTAATATTCTTTCCATTCGACTTCATGGACGACTGTGATTATTGAGAGCTGTAAGTTTCGTGGACATTGACGCATTGTCTAACGGAGCCCTATCACAGATAACAATCATACTCACCGGCATGAGATGGACGCACGTAGAGCTTGTTCCACTCCGAGAGCGTTGGGAAACATCCTGAGATACTGGCCTTCCACCACTCCTCCAATTCGATCCTGTCATCAAGCCCCTGCACAACAACGCCTGCCCTGCAAGGATCGGTTTCAGGTCGGTCTTTGGTGTCCCCGCTGATGTGATCTTGAAGGTCGCCCTCGACAGACTCCCTCCTGCATAGTGCTGCCTCTATGTAGGGACCGATGGTACGGAGGTGCGCGACAAAGTCCTCGCGCTTGTAGAGATATCTGCCGTATGGTACAAGGTAAAGACATCGCTTGGATGGTGATCCATCGCCTAGCACATCATCGCTTGAGGAAACCCATGAGATGAGCGTGTCGCAGAGAGACTCGAGTGTTTGTTCATCTGGCTGCGGAAAGGGCGTAAGGTCACAAAAGAGATCAACTAAGCAGGGGAAGGGGCGGAGATTCGAGGCAAAGGAGGGCCCGGGGGGTTGCTGCTCGTCATCTGAACACGCGAACAAAGGGTGAGGTGCACGCTTTCTGCAGCAATGAAGGAAAACTCACCAAATGGATTGTCATAGAATTTGATCCGCAGCGTGCGGAGCGAGGGGCCAAGCGCGGACAGCAATCTCTGCCCGCCCTGCTCGGCCATGTCATCGAACTACATTGCGACTCAATACAGGCCTGTCCTTTGATCGGTTTGCAGACATACCGCGAGCTTCGTGAGCTTTGGCAGGAATGTCTTCCGCGAGTCGCGGGAGCCGCGCGTCACCATACACACTGGCTCCAGGCCGAGGACAGCCCAGGAAACGTTGGAACAGAGTAGCTCTTCCAGGTGCGCAAGTTTACTGAGTAAACGGGCGAAGTCTCCGAAGGACGGGAACCTCACTCTGTAGAAGGTTAATATGCGGATATGCGAGATGGACGTCAACAGAGATGGAAAATATCGGTGGATGGGTAGGTAGGGAATCTCAGAGTCCTTCTGGCCCACACGTTGTTCGTTGGAGAGGTGTATAGATGACAGATTAGGGAGCCTCCCGCGCAGAGCTGTGAGGAACAACACAAAAGGACTGAATGGCACATGAAGGTATCCCCACAAAGCCAGCGCAAGCACGTAACTTCCAAGCTTGGGGGAGGTGTCGAGCAGGTCCGCAAAGCGATAGAGTGCGTCTTTGTCACGGATTAATACGCAACTGAAGAGGAGCCTCTGGGCGCGTGGGCTCCATGCGCGGCAGACGAGTGCGCAGCTGGAGAGCTCGTGACTACTGCCCACGACTCCGATAATGCGCTCGAACACCTCGATTGGGAGTTGTACCTCGCGTGATGAGTTGATATTGGCATGTCGACTCCAGTGCACTTGGAACAAGGATCTCCATCCTTTGGCCGGCGACGGAAAGGCGGTAGACATGTTGTGAGGGAAGAGTGGTGGACCAGAGCAAGGGACTGGACAGGAGGAGAAGGGGCGAGGACTCGGACGACCTGCGCGGGTCAATGTAAGTATGGCGGTGAGAAGCGCACGCGTCCTAGGATGCGGTACGCACCGTGCGGCAGACACGAGTTCCGAAGACTACGACGCGGCCTGTCAACCTTAAAATATAACTTGTCATGCTGCAAATTTGCTCTCGCTGTCCGTATTCATTGCTTTGCGCCCCTAGTCCCGGGCTTGGGTCTTCAACATGATTGTCTTCGCAAGAGGCACACTGCAGACAGCAGATATGGTTGCGCCGTCATGCACGCCAGCATCAAGACGGTTTGTGGAAACCATTCGTAAACTCAGCCTGTATGAAGATATCGAAGCACACAAGACAGCGGCGGAGCATACGATCGATCGCATAGACACCGAAAGCTGCAGGAGCCACATCTCGAAGTGCAGAGAAGACGTCGGACCACCAGTACCACGAGATTGAGCCGGAGAGTTGCGCTGATACACTGTCATGGTCGAAGAGGTCTAACGCGAAGGCGACGATCCTGCGGTGACGGTCAGAGTGCATTGCACGATCAACCGAAGCACGTACCAGGGCAGAGGGTGATGACCATGCGCAGTCAGCTCCCGCTGATCGCATGGCTGTTGGTGCTGTGGATTGCTGAGCAGGAAGGACGACAGTTGAGATCTTGACACCCTTCTGGCGCTGACCTCCAAGCTGACTCTGCGAAGAAAAGCGAAGGTCAATATGATCGCCCACGATTGAAGTCGGCGGCGTCACTGGAAGGAGGAGGAGGAGGAGGATGCAACGTTTAGTCAGCAGCCCAACGGCGCCAGCGAGCCAGTCCCCCAGTGGCGGCGCGCTCGGTCTACCAACAGCGAACTCTACTTAGGAGCCAGAGGAGCCAGGCTGTCCGCCTTCTCCGGTCCGTGACACCCTGAGGGATCTATAGCAGGGGCATAACCGGGATGGTGAGGACATGTAGGTGAGCCACTGACGCAGTGCAGATGCATGTCGCTGATCATTAGGCCGAGAGTAGGCGGCACAAGGATGCATCCCTCGCAAGGACTCCGAGTCGCAAGATCCGTCTTGGATCCTAGGACGTCCCAGGACTGCGGGATGGAGAGCACCAGGTGCGGCGCGACGAGCCCCTTCAGCGTCAAACCGCGTAGGTGCCACCGGCTCCTCCTCCGACGAGGCTCGCTTGTCCAACTTGCAAGTACCGGGGACATCTTCAAGGTATGCGTAGCACGGTGGCGAGGTCGTAGTAGCGGAACATGGAGTTGATGGCCTCGGAGAGCTCCGCGCTGCTCGTCTTGTCGATGCAGCAGGTATCGATCCAGACCCAGCGGTACCCGTGCCTCTCCGCGAGCTCGCAACAGTGTCTTATCTTGTCGCTTGCGAGGTCGCGGGGATTCTGTCCTGTCTGTGAGCAGAGTGTGCGCAGAGCCTGGATGTCCTGGTGCGACTGCTCCGCCTCGTTCCAGACGTGGGAGAGGATGGCGTAGCCGCCGACGGCGCTCTCCGGCGTGATGAAGTGCTTGAGCTCAGCACGGGAGGTGCTGAGACACCACATGGTCCGCTCTTGAGAGCCGTTGTCGTGGTCTAGAGAGGAAAGCCTTCCAGAAGAGCTCGCAAATGGGACAAGTACAATGCCGCACAGGCCCTATGACTTGAGAAGCAACAATCAATTGTCGCGTAGAAGGATAACTGCCATTTGCGGATAAGCTGGCTCGGTACCGTGAAAACTGGCCGACTCGTCTCCGTCACCTCTGGTCGGTGCATACACGGGCCTGGGTGTCTGTAGAAGCAAGACATGGAGTCGAGGTAAGAGAGCTACTAGAATTTCCATGAGCCGGCCCTGTGCTGAGCATCACCGACTGAATAGTGACTTGCAAGTCCCGGCTCGGCCTGAAGCCCGGGGCTTTCGCCCGGCTTCAGACGGCCGGGGCTTCGTCAAACCTCACGCCGGGCCCTCAGGACGGCTGAGGCCAAGCCCGGGGCTTGGCCCGGCCTGAGCCGCGGCTTTGGTTGACTGAGAACTCACCTCGGAAACTGCGAACAGATGACCTTCGACGGAATCTGCTGTTGTTGATTCAGGTTGTATACGACTGACTCATCGTTTACAGGGACCCTATGAGCGTTTCAGCGGTTAGCCATGTGAGTCTGAGTGAGTAAGTGTGCTCTGGTACTCACTCAGAGCTGCAGCGAGTGGCGAAACTGCAAGATATGCTTGGTAAGTCGTTCAACACTCATGTCTGACGCACCTTCACAAAAACAGCAGGACTTGTATGGCATCGAGGCGCAGAGCGTCAAAGCCCCGGCCTGACGGCCTGAGGCCGGGACTTGCAAGTCACTGAGACTGAAGCAGTGGGAAAAGCACTGTTCAGGGTACATGTACATAGAGGACGAAGCCGCTGGCGTACCAAGACGTGTGGTCCCGATTACAAGGAATCCTGGTCCGGACGAGGGGGGGGAAGATTGAGGCCCGAAGGTCATGTTTTGTCCGAAACCCGTTTCATGATTTTGTTGATCTCCTAAATCGATAGCACGTAAGCAGCAACCAAGGAGAAGGACGGTTCACCTGGGTTCACCGAACGATCCAGCGAGGCGCAGATTCGTGATTAGTGCCAGTGTTCACGGTGGTAGGAAGAAGACTCCGTCCTTGATAGACGCTCGGTCCCCGCTCTCCTCCACGGTACTGTAAGGAGCGCATGATGAGCTCGTGCAAGCACCAAAGCTTCGTGGTACCGTGACCACAGTACGTAGTACACTCAACGCATTTCTTGTGGGATTATATGTGCGGTAAGTACGTATTACAAGTTACTATGGATACAGTAACAAGTCGTCTGAATTGATAGCCAAGTGTCAGCTCGTGGTATGGCAGGACGAGAAATTCGCTCACATACCTATCCATGCAGCCAGCCGCAAAACAAGTAACAAGCTCAAACCTCACACGCTCTTCTCTTCAATGCCTCCTCATCGCACACCTGCCCGCGCCCGACATTCTCCTTCTCACCCTCACTCTCTGCCAGTGGTGCAGCACCGTCGCGCACATGGTAGAAGAGCACGACCGCGACCGTCTCCGCACACACCGCCGCGAGCAGCCACCACAGAACAGCTCTCCTCCCCTCAAAGGCCTCGAAGCCGCCACTCCCGGGCTTCGCCTCAATCGAACTCTCGATGGACGTGTCGATCGACAGACCGAGCGCTGCGCCCAGCTGTATCGCGCAGTTGAACATCGCCCCGATCACGCCCGCCATCGTCCCTGGGGCCGTCTGGAAGATCGCGATGCTGTCGTCGCCGGCGTTAGCGAGAGAGCAGCAGCGAGGAATACGGGAGACGAGAGACGAAGGAGGAGGGAGGGCACGAACCTGACGTGCATGTACGTGATCATGGACCCCGCAGAGCCGATGACGAGCCCGGGGAAGACGAAGCGCCAGTACCGGTCGGGCGCGTCCCCGAACGCGAGCAGAACGGTCGCGACAATCGTGAGGGTCTGCCCGAAGAGGATGAGGTACTTGCGCGAGATGTAGCCCCCGAGCGGGCTTGTGAAGCTGAGGAGGGTCGCGGAGATGCCGATGGGGATCCTGGGTGCAGCATGAATGGGTCGGTCGTAGTACTGAGTGGTGGAGAGGAGGAGGACGGCACTTACATGCGGAGGCCGGACTCGATCGCGGACCATTCATAGACCTGCTGCCACAGAGGAAAGAAGACAACGAAGACGGTCGTCCACCAGAAGTAAGGCAGGAGGGAGACTCCGAAGAGGACAGAGAAGTTCGGGAGGAACCATGTGCGAGGAGGACTGGAAGGCGGCGATGTTAGCTCTCCGCAGAAACGGCTCGGGCAGAGGGAGACTTACACGGCAGCGTCCTCGGCTGGCATGCTCTTCTCCCAGAGGAAGAACGCGGCGATGAGGAAGATGGAGATGATGAGAGGTGCGAGTACCTCCGCCGACGCCCAGCCGGAGCCGGATCCGCTCGTGATAGCGAATATGAACAGAATCAGCGCGACTGGGATACGTCAAGCCGTCAGTGAGTATGAGGCCGGACCACGAGCCACTTAAGAACACACACCGGTGAGAACGGAGACTCCAACGAGATCTAGCTTCTTCAGACCCGCCAAGCGCGAGCCAGCAGTCGCAGACGAAGGCTTGTCGTCGTGGTTGGGGATGAGGAATAGGCAGAATACGGCCGCGGGGACGGCAATGATGGTTGTAAACCAGAAGATCCAGCGATAGTTGGCGAACTCGACGAATACAGCACTGATCATCGTCCCAAACACTGCGTGGAGTTGGTCAGCTGCGAAGGCGACGTTGAACAAGGGGGCGCGCACCATTCCCGAGTGCACCCACACCTCCGAAGAGTGCGATCGCGATGCTCTGTTCACGAGGTTCGGGGAAGAAGCGCACAATGAGAGCGAGTGATGACGGGATGCTGAGTGCTGCGCCTATGTCCCCGAGAGCATCAATACGAGTCAAAGAGGTAGTTCTGGGGGGGAATGCCACTCACAGATACCGCAGAAGGCTCGGATGATGATCAATCCGACCTTGTTCTGCACGAATCCTGCACCCAAGGACAGTATACCGAGCGTGAAGACCCCGAGGACGAACGCGGGTTCTGATGGCCGGTCAGAGCGAGAGACGGTTGACGAATGAGCTTTTAGACTTACTGGGGTGGTAGACGTCGCTGATGCGGCCGCTCTGCAAGTAAGTAAGATCAGTGATTGTCCCGAGACATAGAGGAGGAGCACTCACAATCAAGAGGAACGATGCGTATGTGAGCTCGAACGCGCTCATGACCCAGCTGGCGTCAACTTCGTCGAGTGCGAATGCCACCTTCAGCGCAGGCAGCCCGGCAAATAGTGCGTTCAGGTTATAGGCGTCGAGGAGGTTTGCTATACAGAAGATGGCGAAGAGGAAGTACCGCCGTGCATTCGAGATGCGAACGCGGGGATTGTATGTGGGTTGGATTGACGAGGAGACGAGGTTGTGCAAGGCGTAGGGTTGAGTGTACGTTGAGACGAGGAGCCGAGAGTAGCCACGCTGGCATCCATGACGGTCTATGTTGCGGTGAGGGGTGATTCTGAGGTATTGTGTCGAAGTTTGAGCATCTAGCTCGGTTTTGTAGTGCCCATGCCTGCCATCGCGAGTCGTTCCCGTGTAGCTGTCGAACATACTAGAGTCAGGAGTTAGCCCGGAACGAGGTTACTGATCACCGGTCGGGGAAGTTTGTTACATACTTGTCTGTATTCCGAGGGAGTTAGCATCTACAACGCCAGAAGTAAGCATCGCGGGAAGCCACGTCAATCCCACTGTAAGCTCGAACGGTTACCTGGAGACACTCAGACGGAGTTAGCACATTGGAGATAGCAGTTGTGTGCGCGCAACGTCACCGCAGAGTTGAGTTGTCTGCTCGACTACCCCCTTATAGACGCATTCCTTCACGAAATGCTCAGAGCTCTGTCAACGTGCGCGTCCAGACAAAGATCTGCACCGTCCACGCGTACCATCGGGGTAAGTAGTACCCGCGCTTGAGATCTACTCAAGATCTACTTGCATGAAACTCGTGAGTTCGTCCTATCCGATATCAGCTGGGCGGGTGAGATTCTGAACTGGAAGAACAACACGCCTGCTCGCATCTTGCCACAAGAATGGGCCAGCCTCTGTAGTTGATACACACCTGGTTGACACCTGGCGGTGCGTACTAGGTCATGATGATAGAGAGAGCGAACCCTCAGAACTTGAATCTCGTCGCGGTCAGTCGTCCCTGTGTAGCGACTTGGATGCCTGGGCCAGTATGTTCGTCCACCGATGGATGGTAGTCCACTGTCATTGTCAAGAACAAGGTTGAAGCGAACTCTGAAAGCCACGGAATATTGAATTTGGTGTCAGACTGTATCTCCGATTACAACTCCAGGTTTAGCTCAAACTCCGATGATATCTTAGCAATAATCGGAGTTTAATAACTTGAAACTGCTTGCTCCGACTCGTACCCTTCCTGAAGTTCCTCTTGCCTTCCCTCCTCCTCCAACTGCGCAGACTACTTACGACCCGACTGCGCAGACTACGACTGACCCCGAGCAGTTCCGTTGTATGAAGCTGTGGTACTTACGCAAACTTCCTAGAGGCTGATGACAGCATTTCACATAATAATCTCACACCCGTCTTTCCGAGCTTGAACCCACGACTGTCCATGCGATCGTAACAAGTTCTGCAAGTCCTGGCAATATCCGCTTCCCGATCTGACCGTAGTCGGTATGGCCTGGGTCGGTCGGGAATTGCACCCACTTGCAACGCCGAGCAGCCACCTCCTTTCTAGCCCGCGGTCCTTTCAGGATCCATCCACCGGTAGCTCCGTCTAGATGCTGACAGCATAGGACAACGCCTTTGTCCAGATCTGTTCTCCAGGACAACCACGACAGGTATATAGGTTGGTGTATCTCTTGACAACCGTTGTCTGAACACCCCTCTCACAGCGCATCCAGTGAACACAGTATGGCTCCCGCTACGCAGAAGATGCTCGGCGTCCCCGAGGTAGGAAAGCCCTGGCAGCTATACACCGACTGGCCCGTCCCTACCCCTGGTCCGAACGACGTACTCGTCAAGATCGTCTCTGCCGCGCTCAATCCGGCCGACTGGCGCATCCAGGAGAACTTCATGGGTGTCAGCATCCTAGCCAAGAAGTGGCCGTTCATAGGCGGGCTGGACGGAGCCGGCATCGTTGAGGACGCCGGATCCGAGGTCTCCAATTTCGCAAAAGGAGACAAAGTGTGAGTTCGCCCTACGCGGCATTCATACGCTACAGTGCGACACAGTGCTGAGCGCTGAGGTACATACAGGATTGTTCCGGGCGGCTTCGAGCAGGAAAACGCCACGTTCCAGCAGTATAACATCTGTCCTGCTGAGAACATCGCAAAGGTACGTCTTGGAATTTGTTACGCCGTCACTTTGTTACGTGCTAAGACATCGCCGCTACAGATACCGGCGAATATATCCTTCGATGAGGCTGCGACTCTTCCGGTCGCGCTCTGTACCGTCGTGACCGGTATCTGGGCACACGAGCCGGGCGCGCGGTCGGTCAACTTCCCGGCGCCCTGGGAAGAGGGCGGCCGTACCAAGTTCGCAGGCAAGGCCGCGTTCATCGTCGGGGGCTCGGGGTCGGTCGGACAGATGGGTGCGTAAAGCCGCTGCGCTTCGTGGCTTGGAGATTGCTTGCTGACAGCCTGAGAAATTCCTCTCTCTGGCAGCAATCCAGCTGGCGAAACTCCAGGGCTTCTCGCCTATCATCACGACCGCCTCGCTCCGGAATCAGGACTGGCTCAAGTCCCTCGGCGCGACGCACATCATCGACCGCACGCTCCCCGACGAGGCGGTCCTTGCGGATATCCCCAAGCTCACCGGCGGGGAACCGATCGTGTACGCGTTCGACGCCGTCGGGGTCGAGCAGTCCCAGCAGCTCGCGTACAACGCGCTCTCACCCGGGGGCGCGATAGTCACCGTCAATCCGACGGCTGACACGGCGCTCAAGGAGAAGGTGCAGCGCGACGGGAGCGCGAAGACGGTCGGGTGCTGTTATGGGGATCTGAGGATCCCGCCGCACCGGAAGCTGGGAGTGGAGCTGTGCAGCCGGCTGACGGAGTGGTTGGAGAAGGGGATCATCGTGGTGAGTCGAGTTCTGCTGATGGGTCACCGGAGACCGGAGGGGGCGCTGACGGCGGTGTGCTTGGATAGCCTAACAGGGTCGAAGTCATTCCGGGTGGTCTTCTGGGTGTTCCGGAGGGATGTGAGCGTATCAAGCACAATAAGGTCAGCGGGGTCAAGCTCGTCGTGCACCCTCAGGAGACCCAGTGATCTGTGTTCGAAGCACCCAAGACTTATGTATTGGCGACGGAAGATGCATTGGAATGGTGTATGAGTGAGCTATACGCCCAGCTGGGAGAGTCCACATATAGACGAGAAGCAAGGAAGATTGTACATATTTTATCCACCCACCCCAGTACTGCGTGCGTCAAGCTATTGATTGGGACTCCGGGAGTGTGGAAACCACTACAGCCTGACGGAGGAATACTTATTTACTCGCGACCTCTTCCATCATCTCGTACGTCCACCTCGCGAAGGTAATGGAAACGCTGGAGCATACGCATCACAGGGAAACGAAGATCACCCAGACACATCACCCACCGTCACGGCTGCACCTCGTTGACGACGACATCCTTGCGGTTGTTGCGGGCTCCCGATGCTGAGTCCTTCTCGTCGCCCTTGTCCGAGACACTCCTACCACTGCTCTCCTGGTCTACTCTCTGCCACCCTTGACTGCGATACGCGTCCTCGGCGTCCTTGAGCAGTTCCGCCAACGACGCTTTCTCAGCTTCGTCAAGACCTTCCACGCTCTCCCCTTCCTGCGAGAACTCCATCGGCTCGTCGTTCTCCAGTTTGCGAGCAACGAGCTCCTTCCAGCTGCTCCACACGGCTCCATTCGTGGTAACCAGCTCGTCCAAGAGCTTCCGCGGGCATAGAGCGGCTGATGGCGCAGCGCGAGGCACGCGAAGACGGCCATGCCAGCCTTCGACCTCATGGTGGTCTGCTTGAACGAGGACTCGTCGAGGCCGCAGAGGTCGAGGAGGTAATCCGTCTGCAAGTCGTCCTGCTGCATAGCGAGATAGACGTTATACACCGCCGACAGCCCGAGCGACGAGACGAACATGAGCTGCCCGAACAGTGTGCCTTGTGGGATAAGGACGAGTTGGGTGAGGAACTGTATGACCAGGGCGCACAGCCCATACTTGAAGACTTTTCGATCGTCCGCGGAGAGCTCGAGGCGAAAGCGGCCGCGTGCAAGGTCAACTAATCGCAGCTCCGCATGCTTGCACTGGCGCAGGAGGATGACCCCACGCTCATGCAGGAGGAGCCCCTCCTCTTTTCTCTCCGTCCCCTTCGGCGGGTTTGGCCCACATTCCGGAGAGCTGACCTCCATCCTGGCCTGTGTCTCCATCAGAGGTACGCGTATCGCACCGCCGGCGAATATTCCGGTCAAGATGCTCGCGAAGCACCACCAGTCCTGGGCAAGGCCGCACACAATGCACATCGCGAAGCTTGCATAATACCCTCCGAGGATCCAAATGAGAATGATGACATTCAAGCGTGAAGCGGATGCGTCGGTAGGTGTTACGGGTGGCTGCGACGGTGCTTCCACGATGGTCACATAGGAATCGGTGTGCTGGGAGGAAGCGGAAGCAGCCCAGCGCCGTTGCGCATCCCGCGCAATTAGGTATGCCGGATGGCCCGTGCGGATTGTCTTCCCCGAGGCAGAGATGAATGTAGGTCCTCTCTTTGCCTCCAGTCCGAGGATCTCAGCGGGGTCCCGGTCGTCGCTCGAAAAGAGGGAACCCCAGAATGTGCTCTTGGCCAGGGGCGCACACCGCTTCACCACCTCGTACGCACCCGGAGAGTTGTAGTATCCCAGGAGCATGATCAGGCCCCCCACGCGCTGCTTCAGGATGCAAGTCATCGCAACGGCCTTCCAGGCGCTGTCTCCGCCGAAGAAGCCCGCGATTCCTGAAGAGTCGAGCTTGAAGGAGGAGTCGGATAGAGATGAGTGAATGATGGGGACCCAAGAGCGGGATGTGTGCTTGGTAAGCGTATCGATAGCGGGCATGGTCGGGCTTGGAGGGCTTGTGGCGAACAACCCACGCAACTCGTGTATAAAGGTCGAGAGCGGCGCTTGGAGAAGGCTCAGCCTGAACACGAGTCCGTGGTGTGAGGCAGTACCACGGTGCTTCGAAGTCACGAAGATGATAGAATTACGTCAGATCCGCGAGGAGGACGCACGCGTACTGCCCACCTTGCCGACACAGTACCGCAATACCGTCAGAGCATGAGAACAACAGCGCGTTGGAGGGTGGGCGCCGTACTGCCCACCTTGCCGACACAGTACCGCAATATCGTCAGAGCATGAGAACAACAGCGCGTTGGAGGGTGGGCGCCGTACTGCCCACCTTGCCGACACAGTACCGGAATACCGCTAGAGCATGAGAACAACAGAGCGTTGGGAAGTGGGCGCCGTGATTGGCATGGTGGAATCGTGCGTCAAACGGGCTCTGACTCTGTTTGGCAACACTATCAGCGCGGTAGCATAAGTAGTAGTAAGAGGAATGAAATTTACAGATGAATATGGTCTGCCTTGAGAGGGAAAATGACTCTTCGGGTTTGAAAGGCCAAAGCACGAAAGCGGGTCGGTTCGCTGCTTCACAGAGGACCCGTCGTAGCCTGGCACTGACAGCGGACAGGCGTGGTCGGAGCGGACAAGCAAAAGACAGGCGATAAAAATGGTAGTGGTCAGCTAGGGACGTGGGTGATGGTCCAAAGGTGCGCGTGGCGGTAGTGGTAAAAAAGGCGTCGGCCGTCTAGCAGCACTTCATCAATATCATCTGCATAACGGAGGGCTTAAAGGAACATTCGCTGGGCCGCATTTAACCTTTGTTGTCCCGTCATTCGGCCTCGCGACTTCGCTCCTGGGATTATGAAGAGGTTAACACCGTCGCTAGACATGCTGCTTCTGGTCACTCACAGACCCACACTGCACAGATTGCCGCTTTCTCGATTGTTACGCTCTTCGGCGCGTGCTCACTTCACTAAACGTCGCTTCCCCGAGCTCTCTTTCCTGCTTGAACTACTCTGCGAGTCGAGTCGTCCAGTGCTCGTCCTTTCTTTGCATGCAATTCCTCACATGACCTCTGGTGTTCCTCGGAGCCAACATCCACGGAGGTCAGGTTCCCGTCGGGATGAGCTGAGGGAGTCTCATCAGCGGCGCCGCCCGATGCTTGTCTGCGAGCGCGGGCAAGTTCACTGCATTTGGCGCTGAACTTGTCCATTTCGCGCCTAACGCAGGGCGTAACTGCTCAGTCGTAAGTAGGAATGCATACCGAGAAGACGACGCATACGTACTATAGAGATATAACGGCCACGGCATAACGACCCACGGTAGCCTGCGACGAGGGAAGTACTCCTCCTTGCTGCTGACGTAGTTGGGCGGAAAGATTGTGGGCAGGATCTCGGCGTACGATGGCTTGTACTTGAGTAGCTCCAGAGGCGCCTCTTCTCCCCGAAGCTGCGGTGAGACGAGGAGGATAAGGAGGAATTTGATGCAGCGGGATCCGTCCTGGGACACGGTGCGAATTTCGATGAGATCGAGGCCGTCGCACCAGCCTTCCATTATTCGCCTCGCAGCAGGAAGTGGCTCCTCCAGTTCGATCTGCTCATGCGTAAGACCATGTGCGAGACAGAGGAGGTAGAGGTGGTCGACGGTCATGCAGAAGCCAGCGATCCAGATGTCGCAGGGGACTTTAGGCAGTGTCTTGTCCTTACGGGATGATGTGAGGGTATGCGAATCAGCCATGGTGGCGAGAACAGAGAACAGATTTATAAGAACCGACTACGCTACCGTAAGTAACTCAGGTAATAGATAACAATCTAATACCTCGCCGGCCCGGTGACTCAGTAAGGACTGGACTAATATACAGTAAGTAACTCAGCTTATTGAGATGTATGTACGATTTTATGGTGCTCGGGGACGCGCAGAAACTACAGAGGGACGAACCCTGATATAGAACGGCAAGTCGATGTCAGAGCGGCAGAACGTAAAAGTCATACTGAGGATATGCGTCGCGCAGAGCCTCAAGGTCGACCATGTCAAGGTCGGCTAACCAAACTCGACTGTCCGGCACCATATCTTCATGTGACTCGACGGAGGCCCAGTAGTGCCGCAGGCCGCACGCGAGCAGGGAGCAGAAGATGAGAGTGGCGTAACCTCCTAGGGCCCATAGAAGGTAGCGAGGGGGAAGCCGAGACTTCGACTTGGTTGAAGTAGTCGGAGGACGGGATGTGCGTGATCGCAGTGGGGCTGCGAGCAGACCCTTCATCGTAGGGTGAGGCATCGCAGAGACTATCGAGAGGGCAACCGTCGCGAGTTGCAGAGCACGCTGCCAGAGAGTACTGCCCACATACCGGATGCCAGCGGGACTGATACCGGACGTGAGGCACTGCGTGATGCGGACGGCAGCTCCGGAGACCGTTTGCATGACGGCATGAACGGTCGGGCGGATACTCGGTAGTGAGAAGGACGCGGTCGTCAGAGGAGCAGCATCTTGAACGCCACTCAGTCTGGACGCGGACTTCTTGGTCGAGGATTTCTTCTTCGCCAGCCGGAAACGGGCACATGCGGCTTTGTCTTGAGGCGAAGGAGGGATACGTGGATTCCGGCGTAGCTGGTGCCTCCTGGAGGGTCGCGCAGGGGGCTGAGATGAGGCCGAAATGGGGCGTGACCGACGAGGCTGGAATATGCAAGAGTCGACGGTGATCTCGCCGTTGAGGAAATAGGGGTACGAGACTGGTGGTAGTACTAGTTGTAGTGGTGGTGGTGGTGGTGGTGATGCAAACGGTGTAGAAGCCTCGCTATGCATGAGAAACCTCACTGCAGAGCAGTGGTAAGGCAATAGCGGTAGTACTGGCGGTGGGCCTGGTGGTGGTGGTGGTGGTGGTGGTGGTGGTGAGTGGTTGAATGGACGCATCTGGCGTCTGTGGCGAGTTGAGAACTTAGTAGATGACTAAGCCTTGCGCAGTGAACTATATTTGGCTGGTACGATCCCGCAGTCTGGAGAGGGTTAGGCTAAACGCTAATGAGCCGCACCGTGCACCGTTCGCCGTTGGTGGGCCGTCCTATTGGATGACTTTCCATAAGGGTCTGCGGCTCTGCGGACGACCGTAGACTTCCAAACACCTCTGTTGGCCGAGATACCGAGGCCGATACGAACCCCGCTGATGGGACAGAGCTCCCGGGTTGTCCGTCCAGCGCTCAAGATACCCGGCGAAGATCAAGCTCCGCTAGGAATCTACGGCGACCGTAGACCCGCAGAGTCTTATGGAAAGTCATCCATTTGCACGTCAATAGGTCCGTACGTCAATCGTCTGCCTAGGACAGACAACCTTGCGCCGGCATTCAAGGTTGTCAAAACAGTCCAGGAGTATCAGCAGCATCAAGGTACATTCACGACATCATAACTTGCCCGCCGTGGTGGCGAGTCTGGGTACAACGGATCGTGACTCCAAATGCAGAAGATCAGGGCGCCGCGAGAGGTGTCAGGCACAACATCCTTGAAATTGGTGGTCGTGGAAGTCAAATCATCAATAGGCTTCAATAGGCCGCTGTCCCTGAATGTCCGTAACGCATCGTGCATGGAATCTTCAGAGCAGTCTGGTTGGGCCCGCGAAGCGGCATAACGCAAAATGTGGGCCCATACCAGTGTATCAATAATACATGTGACATCGAGATCAGCGGATGTGGTTTGTTACTAGGTACGGTGTCTCAACTCGTCCGTGCTGGCGAGAGAGGGCAGGCGATGACGTCGCGAACAAACTGCCGCAGTCACCAGTGAAAGGGAGTAAGTGTAACATCCTCTTACGATGCACCAAAGTAGAGAAGGAATACAACGTGGATATCATATCAAGAAGAACTGTTGTTGGGCCGTCCTTTCTGCACGTCGATAGGCCCGTCAATCGTATGCCTAGGGGAGACAAAGAAGAACTGAGAAGATACATGGCGAAACGCAAGCCCCAGTTTACCCTGCAGCCTCTTCCAAGTCCTTGCAGCCAATGAGATACACCGCGCCGATCCTGTCACGGCACCTCGACTGTACCCATTCCTCCTTTTTCACTGACAAGCGTAGTCCTGTACAGGACATGTGAACGTGCGGACGTACCCAGAACAATCCTCAGTCCGACACCCTTGCTCCTCCCATGCCTCATGTACGTCCGTGGCCCGTGGGCATTGCCTGCCGGTCACCGACACCGCTGGGAGACACGAGTGAGTCGACGCTGGATCTGGGGATACACATCCGGTCTTCGGGCTAGTAATTGGGCGACGAAAACGTATGCAGATAATGCGCGTGCAACCCGAGAACAGATACGAAGAACAGAAAGTCATTTCGCCCGATGCAAGCTCATTGGCGTCCAGTAGGTTCGCTCGACCGATGTCGTAGAGTCCGATGATCATGGTGGTCCAGGTCAAGAGGATGTGCATGAGCGTCAAAACGTCTTGCTCCCCGACTCCAACTATAAGTACTGCCACTCGTTCCAACCGCTCCACACGCTGCCCAACTACTCTCTCAGTATAGTTGCTTTCCAGCAGCGCGTTTACGGTACGATTGAGTTGCAATTGACTTCCACTTGATGAAACTCACAAGTCACCCCGCAGTCACGGTCTCTTATCTCTCGCGGTTTGGGCATAAGTACGCCGCTCCGGTGGTCGTACAATGCCACTGATCGGATGTCAAGACGTCAGCACGATAGCGCATGTGCGTACTACTACTTGCCAGCTCTGGGACATGGGTAATCTGCCATAGGTGAATGACATTCCAACGTGGATCAGACTGCGGCGCACAGCCCTGGACTGAACAGACTTATAGAGTCCCCGCAAGCATCGGTTCGCCTGAGCCCTTCCTGAACGTGCATAGTCGGCACTAGGACATTCAAGCGCAGCCGCTGCACTCATCCCATCCGACGCATCCCGTGCGCTTCATGGACGAGTCCCGGCTGCCCCTCGAACTCTGCGAACTCATCCTGGACGCCTCCGGCTGCGAGTTCTACGTCCGGCTGCGCTACGACACCCTCCGCGCATGCGCTCTGACGTGCAAGGGCTGGCATCCCCGGAGCAGGTACAACCTCCTGCACCGGGTGAGCTTCCGGCGCCCCCAGCAGATCGCCCGCTTCCTCTCAACGATCACCGCCAATCCCGCCCTGGCCGACCTCGTCCATGAGCTCCACGTCACTCCCGCGGACGCACACCGCCATGGATTCTTCCCGATCGCGAACCCGCAGCTGGTGACGAGGCTGCGTAACATGCGGCATCTTGCGCTCCGCCAGTTCAACTGGGACACGTTCCCGCCGATATACTTCGTCTTCGTCGGGAAGTTCAACTTGGTGTCCAGTCTGCAGATATCGAATATCATGTTCCACTCGCCCCGCGACCTTGTTCATCTCGTACGCTATCTGCCGAAGCTGAACGAGCTCTCCTGTGGTGTCCTGCAGTTTCAAGTCAGCTATACACCGGAGGATTGCGAGAACCTGTGCGCGATACGAGAGAGTTCGGCTTGCAATGAACTCTATACATTGACGTTGTGGGTCAGTCGGCTTCGGTCTCATGCATGGGCGCACCTGTCGAATGTTGACCTCTCCTTCCACAGAACCTCACCGACTTCCCGCCCATAATCAGAGCCTTTGGCACCAATGTTGTCGACATGAGCCTCCAAGAGCTGGACACCTCGTGGCCTTGGGGTTCGTCCCTCTTCCCCTCATACTCCTTCGCGCGCACATCTGACACGCCCTTGATGCAGAGGATACCTGTGCCAGCGTCACACGCTATCGCTACCTCCGGTCTATATCGCTTTCTCTCACCGTCAACGGATCGCCTGATGCGCGATCCCCGACACCGACAGCTGCCATCAAGAAAAAACGAGAGCCGCTCGTCCTTCTGAAGGGGCACTTCACATCGCTCCTGCGCAGCATCCGCTCCGACTACATGCACACCATCTCCATACAACTCTCTCCCTCCATGGAACGCAGCGCGGGCGGCACCTGGCACATCACCTACCACGGCACTCGTGCGCTGGCGCTCGATCTGATCTGCGGGCAAGAGGTCCGTGATGCTCTGAACTCAGGCCCGCTCGTCAACCTCGCACTGCTGTACGTGCACGTTCAGGAGAACTCGCTCGCTCACGACGCGGAGTGGTGGTGCAAGACGCTCCGGGAACGCTTAGGACCCGTGCCGAGGGAGATCAGAGCCCATGTCGATTACTGTGAGCGCACATCTTGCAGTGGCGTACGTGGTGCGTAAGCTCATCGTCTGACTTGCCTTTCAGATGCCCCGGATATTCCGCGAGGGATATACAGCTACGAACAGCTGTGGGTTACATGATCCTGGCGCGCGTACCGGCCGAACGTTCACTAGAACTGTCTCGCGCTCCATTATGAACCTTCGGGACGTGGCCGAGGGAAAGTCCGATGATGACCTCACAGAGCCGTCCTTCGTCCACCGATCGCGCGCAGGGCTCACATCCTCCGTGAACTTAGCGGAATTCAACAACCTCACGGGCGTGAGCCTTGATCACGGTGTCGCGGAGAGGTCTAGCTCTGACTGGTTGTCAGACGTCTCGGAGGAGAGCGAGGTGGAGACCTTTGCAGTCGAACACCCACTTGTATCGGCGAGAGGTGGAATCCGCGAGTCCTTCGATGATCCCGTGGCGAATGCCGAACGTCCCGGCAGCCCTCTGTTAACGGACGACTTGGGAGTTGCAACACTCTGCACTGACATTCACCCCTATGTATGTTTCGTTCTGTCATGAGCAATCAACTTTGGACTTGACTGATCCGAAGCGCGGGTAGGGACCGTTCATTGCAATGCAGTGACCGCCGAGCAGTGGCGGGTAACGGGTATGTATGCTGCATTCTGCGTGGAGCGCAGATCCTACATAGACTGATGGGACGGAAGCGTCTGTCCGGTGATTAGCTTCGCCTTGAGACTTCTGATGGATACGCGCCTCGGGCGCAACGCGCGGAGGATCGGACACGGTGCTGAGACTGCCACAGTTCAACGAGTCTTTCCTCAACAGTTCCCTGCCCCCGACACCAAACCTGACGAAGGGCTCCCGCTTGGCTTAATCGTTCGTAGCGATGTTCTGAGGTTCAAGATTGCGTCACTCCGCCGTGCCTGTACACACGTCTCAAGTTGATTGATGTCCGACACAAAGTTTAGGCCTAGTACTATGGCTAGCTGCTCCCAAGTTGTCATTTTTGCAAATGCCATCTGCCCGTCCTTGAACTGAACCTCCGTGCACTGCGCGGGATTCGGATGATCACCTTGCGGTAAGCCCCATATGCTGCGCTTGGAAGAGTTCTCTAGATGAGCTAACCCCGGTTGGATCTCGCGTACAGGTTTCACATCAATGTCGGGCGGCAGTAGGGTATCGATTGCTATAAGTATCGCTTCCGTCTCGGGAACGTCGGCTCGAGTCCTAGTCACCATCACGGTACTCGACCAGTGCTGGCAGTGACCCACTGGCGCAATGTCCGATAGCAGTACATCGGATGCCTACACTCACGAAATCGCTGTTGTGTGCGTCCTCTCTTTCACCGTCACTCAGCTGATATCTGAGCCACCCTGACTCCACTTGAACAGGACTAGGGAAACATATTGCGTTCTCTCAGCTTTCGGTGAGTTCAGTCGCCCTATCCACCCGTGACAATAGCTGCTCGCTGACCGACGTCCAGCTCTGCTGTCGTTCGAATGGTTGATCACTCTCGATCGAGAAACTCGGCTAGTCTGGGGACAGAAGGCGACCGTGGCGACGATTCTCTTCGTCCTCAACCGGTACTGGCTCTTTCTCGAGTACATCACACAAGTCATCTCGATTTATCCACTGTCGGACCTCGTAAGCGAACTTTCGGCCTCGTAAACCTCTTCATGCAGCTAATCTCACGCTTCTGCAGGGGTATGTTCTGCCGCTTTCGCCTCGACATTCCTGCACAGTGGCTTACTCAACGCTGCTCCTGGCAGGTGCGATGCTGTAGGTTCTATGGTGATCATCGGCAACGCCGGTCCACCATATATTTGGGCTGGTGCGTTATAACAATCTGTGTTGATTCTTGAAGCCGTCGCTCACTGGTATCTGTGCCAGTGTTCTCCACCTTGCGCGCATATGCCTTGAGCAAGCGCAAGTGGTGGGTGATTCCGCTCACCTTGATCTGGTTCATACCTCATCTCGTCATGGAATCGGTACGTTCGTTATCTGTTCCAGTATTTAGTGTCAGATGTGGTCAACTGACTTCCGTAACCTGAACTTGAAAAGCTCTATTACTCGCACCTGAAACCCGTCGAGGCCCCATCGCCGTTGAATTGCGTGCTATCATCTACCTTTCCGGAGACTGAATGGATACAGTGAGTCACCCTTGTGTTCAGTCTGCACCACCCCTCAACTCACCTCCTACGGCAGTCGTAAGCTTACCAGTCAGCTTACGCCGCAGGGACATATTTGACCCCAGGATGCAGTGACCATAGCCAGTCGGACCTGTGCGATCGTGGGCGACCTCGTTGTGCTCGTCATCACATGGTATAGCACGTTCGGTATCAGGAAGTTGAAGACGGCAGCCGAGATGCCCATGCGCACATCGCTGACTGATGCGCTGCTCAAGGACGGTACCCTCTACTTCGTGTGAGTCGACTGATCATCGGTCCCCGATTATCAGCGTGAACCAGGCATTGACTCCATTGGATACTTAGTTGTCTACTCATTTTGAACCTTGTCAACATCCTTGTGAATGTGTATCCGGTAGGTCTCCACTGCAGCCTCATCTTGACATGCGTTCTAATTAACGGCTTCCCCTTGTCGCAGCAAACAAGTTCTGTAACCGCATTCCAAGATCCGTGAGTTCAGTTCGGTACTGGACACGCGGTTGTGGTCATCGCATGCTCATCTCGTCTCTCAGGATCACAAGCATCCTCATCTCGCGTTTCATTCTCAATCTTCGAGACGTGGCTGATGGGCATTCCGACGACCTCACTGAACCGTCATTCGTCCGCCACTCGCGGGCAGGAACTACGTCCACCGTCAACTTCGCGGAGTTCATCGATCCGATGGGCGGGGACCTTGTGCACGGCACCACCTCAACGAGATCCACCGCCCAGTGGTCAAATGACGCGGACGTCTCAGAGGAGAACGAGATGGAGAGCTTTACCGTGACGCGGACGTATACTGGGAGCGGACTGCTGCGCAAGTCCGTCGAAATTGCCGAAGCGAATGCCTCTTCTCTGTGAGCACTTCAGCAGTCCGAATCACTGGCACAAAATATACACAAGGGTCCCGGGCCTGGCGGCCTGCGATACAATACATGAATGTGCTATTACGAAGGGGTGGTGAGATGGTTAATTTGAATATTTACCGTGTACGATTGTACGATGGAATGTCCAGTAGATGATCATGTTAGCGAGGGTACTTGTATAAGCGATGAGCATACGTCCTTATATGTAGGCAGGGCGAACTGAGCCAGCGCGAAGCCCGAGCTTGGAGGGCAGAACGGAGGCCCATCGCGCATGACTACTGGAAGTCCTCTCGTATGCACGAGGGCGTAAATCTCGAGACAACGTGGCGGAGGAGAAGGATCGCCGCTGCTCCAGAAGTTGAGGCGCCAAAACACGTCCTTCGAGCCGGATGTCGGCCAAGTACGCAAGCCGGGAGTGATGCGGCCACCGACTGAAAGACAGTCGAACCTGTCTTTCTGAGTCCCCGAACGTCTTGCTTCGGGCAGGCCAGTCCTCGACGTGACACTGTGCGCATTCCGGATCGAGGGCGCCCGTAACCGGGTACACAGTCTCACACGCGCCTCCCTCGTGAAGCGTCTCGGTTTCGAAGACGAAAGAGTCTTCTGAAGCGGTCGGCGTAGATTTAGAAACGTTGGCCCAGAGTGTGTCGCGACACTGGTCGAACTCGATCTTTAACGCCTCCTGCGTATCCGGGTTGGTGAACATGACAGGCCCGCTCTTCGCACCGCGCGTCCACAACTTGCTCCAGGATGCCGCGACCTCCTCGTCCCATCCAGTCTTCTCGACATAATGGCGGTTCGGTACGAAGCCCCGCTCGCGCAACTCCTGTACCAGCCATTGCGGAAAGTGCACGACCATGGTACCTCCAGGGTTCACCCGGGGCCTGCGAGGGAAGTATCGGTGCGCGATGTAGACATTCTTCCAAGAGATCGTGAGCTTCTTGTCGCCAATATAGAGGGCTCCATCGTCGCTGCGTATGCGCAGCAGGCGGTAGGGCTGGTAGTAGAGCCATGGCATGCGTGCGTTCTCTGACTGCGATATCGCGATGTGAAATTGGGGCAGGTCCGTGCTTGCGTGTCCAGGACTAGGCAGCAGGAGAAGCCCGATATAGCTCCCGTCAGACGTATCCTTGCAGGCTAGTACAGCAATGGAAAGCTCCGAACCGTCTGGGAGCTCGACCACGAGTAGACGCATGCGGACGCCATGGCTGGTCACAGCGAACTCCGGAACTTTCAGGGCTAGCGCTGAGTTGACGGATGCGCTCGTTGCAGCGGCGGCGGCGGCCTTGACCGCTCTCTGATGCAGACTGTGAATCGAGAACAACCAATGGTGAAATGGGAGCACATACAGTGGAATGGACCCTCTTCCCAGGTGCGCGCTGGAAGACGGATATAGCCGTCCTGACGGCGGTCCTCATCGAGATCGGTACGATGTTTCCTGACTGTGCGAAGGCAGCAGGAGACGGAGCCAGGAGGTAGCTATCCGCATTGTCGATGTCAGGTTCCCAGGCCATTGAGTCGAAGAGCCGGTGGTCGCTCATAGAAGCGACAGGTCCCCATGCGAACAGGCTTTGGTCAGAGGACTGCTTCATGATCTCCTCCTGCAGTCTTCGGAACGCCTGTCTCCCCTCCCCGTATATTGTTGGCATGTGAACGTCGAAGATGCCCATCAAGGAGTACGCCTCGTCCTCGACACGCGTCGTCTCGCGGCGTGAGGCCCACGACATGCGCCGCGCGATGCTCACATCCGCCAGCTCGCGGTCAAAGGTCAAGATGTCTGCATCTACGCCTGTGATCTCCTCGAGTAGAGCCGACCACGATGCCTTCGTTCCAAAAGCTGTCCAGTCCTGCGCGAGGAAGATGACGCATCGGGGGGCGATGAGCTCCTGCAGCGTCCACCCGCGGGTGAACCACCGGCTCTTTCGGAACTCACGCGCAACGCCGTCTCGGTCAACGTTCTGGCAGCTCGGCACGTCGTGGAGGTACGCATAGCAGACTGCCGCCCCGGCGTACCACTTGTACATCGAGTTGATGGCCTCGGAGAGTTCCGCGCTGCTCATCTTGTCGATGCAGCAGGTGTCGATCCACACCCACTTGTAACCGTGGGCCTCGGCCAGCGCGCAGCAGCGCCTGATCTTCTCAGAGACGCGTGAGCGCGGAGGGTCCCCGAGAGTCGTGCTGGATCTGTCGAGGGCCTGTAATTCCTGGAAGGATTGCTCGTTGTCTTGCCAGACATGTGACAGGATAGCGTATCCGCCGGGGACATTCTGCGGGGCCTGAAAGTAGCTCAGCTCTGCACTGTCAGTGCTGAGAAGCCACATCACGACGGCTAGTGAACCTCATCATCAGATAGTCCGCCGGCATCAACTAGTACGGTGAGTACTCACTTTCTGGATGATTAGGGAACGGTGTACGGTATGGGTGCGAGTTGTGTCCTAGAGGCAGCGTGTACATATATGGTCCGGACAGGTGAGTCAGAAGCTTGCACAGCTTGACCACAATCCAGTAGGAACTTTGCAAATGATGACCGACCTGTGAACACAAACCCGAGGGCCGAGGATTATAAATGGTCTTCCGGAATTTGGTAGATGGCAAGGACAGATGTTTGATACCATAGACAGCTGTAGACTCCGTCGGCGCAATCCGCCAACTTGCGTTTGTGTCATTGTCACTCGCTACCTTGAAGACTCGTGAGCTGGCCGAACATAAAGACGCGAAGAGAAGAACTCACTGACCTCTCACGAAGAAAATGGTGGGATCCTTGCGCTGCCTTCTCTTCCCGATTGGTCCCGTATACGTCTCGAGGAGGATATGAGACAAAGTTCTGTCAGACTGCCGGCAAATACTTACCCCTCCATTCGCTATGATGCACTAACGCCTGCTCGACGCGCGCAAAATAGGGTGTGCGGCGGTCTATTCTCTACTGGACCGCATGCTCGGGCAGGGGGCCGAGCGCACGTCATCGCGTGTCCAGAACCTCAGGCGAGCGAAAGACAAGCAGTTGTTTCTCCCGCTACGACTGAACCATGCGGTAATATTCATGCTTCGAAAGCAAGTCATGGAACTCCTGGAGCCTAAGATTGCACCCTGAGTCCCACAGCGTTTCGATACCATATCGCGACAACTCGGTAGGGCATGTGGAATGCAAGTACGAGGATGCCGAGCGTGTTGACACGAAGAGCATTTGCAGAGCCTGTTCAACACAGGGCGTCAGGCAGGTGCAGCAAGGACGCCGCAGAACAGATACGCACTGTTGTACAACAAGAGATGGTATGATAGTATACACGTGTCCGCTGGCAACCGAACGCAGTCAGTCTTGTGCAATCACGGCAACAACGGAGAGAGACGTACAGAAACCCAGTGTCTAAGACCGATAATCAGTAGAATCTTGCAACCGCCACCTCTGCAGCGGTCCCCACCACCACACCGACGATGGCCGGTGACTCCCATCGTCCAGCGTGCGCGTAGGCGGTCGGGTGATCCTCCGCCTCGCGAGTGTCTCTCCGCCGGCTGGAACGGGCTCTGCAGCACCAGTCCACGGCTTCTGCAGGTGGCCCTCGTCCGCATCGGAGCCGAGCTCATCCATCTCATACTCCGCCTGCCTCGTAGCCGCCTCTTCCTCCCTCTGGCGCCGCTGTTCTCTCCGGATGCCGAAGCTACCCAGCCCCCACCCAAACACCGTCTGCCCGCCGTCTTGCGCCTCGGGCCCGTACGCCTGGTTGATGCGCTCGACGCGCTCTACAGCCTGCTCGCGCGCAGCCGCGAGGTGCGCGTGCCGCAGGCCGAGGTACCACCCGTACAGATAGCGGCCGGCGCGGTGTTGATTCAGAAAGCGCGAGACCACGCCCCCACCCGCCGTCGTGGCCGAGCGCGAGCTTGCATCCGTCTGGTGAGACACTACCCGGTGGACCGGTTCCTCATCAGCATTAAACCTCGCATCTCCATTCCCGCCATGCCGCCTCTCGCGCTCGCTGCCACTGTCGGAAGATTCGCTGCCGTCGGGGGTACGGTGCGGGGTTCCTCCAGGCTGACGCCCCGTGCAGAAGGCCCCGGTCATGCCCTTCCAGAACGTCTGCGCGCGCTCCTTGCGGACCTTGCGCTTCGCCAGCCTGAGCCGCCGCTTCTCCTGTCGCTTCTCCTCGCGCCGGAGGAGTTCCTCGACCTCGCCGACACCCATGCCCGCGCCGACCCACCACCACCAGCCGAGGAAGCTCTGCCAGAGCACGACGGACCACATCAGGCCCGGCATCCATGGGTACTGGTCGCGGCCGGGGATGTAGAGGAAAGTGAGCGCGGTAGAGATGAGTGCGAGTGTGAGCGCCCCAGCGCCGAACGCCGCGGTGCCGCCGTCTGTCCGCCAAGCGTCGCGGCGATTGATGAGGCAGCCCCAAAGGAAGAGAGAGCCGGTGAAAAGGAGGGAGAGCGTCGCGTTGCAGACGTTCTGGACGGCGGAGGCTACCTTCGCGAGATTGGCGTCGTCATAGATGCGGAGGATGTGCATAGTCGAGGATACGATTGCAAGAGGGCCAAGGAGGGAGAAGATGAGGCGGCGCTCCAGGCCGGAAGGGAACAGCAGGGTGAGAAATTGGATGTGCGTTATCTGCGACGCCGTCAGAGTGCATGCGCTGGGATGGCGACATACATACCTGGATGAGTCCAGACGTCGTCGCGTTCATGAGGAGCCAAGCAGCCAATTCTCCCATCTCCCATCCCGTGTTGTCCAACAACGGTGGTATGTCGACCGCGATATAATCGAGCATGTATGGCCATTTCATGCTCTGGTCCACGGTGCTTGATAACACCACATGAAGCGTTGCCACGCACGAAATGAGGAGAGTCGTTGCCGCGGACACTTGAAGGACATAGTTGACCGGCGCAAGCGGCCAGTGGTACTGTCCAGTGAAGATGAGGTGGATGATGAGCACCGTTGTGAGGGTCAGGACGATCCCGAGGAGCAGCAGTTGCACGGGTAGAGATCGCGCGAAGTTCGGCCTGTGAACCAGGACGGGGTCGTATGGGAAACTGCTGGAGAGTATGACGCTTCATTCGCGTCGAAATGTGCAGCGTAGGGTATTATACGCACCCATCATCCGTAGAATTGTCGCCGTCCTGGGCGAACACTTGAAAGAGCAGACTAAACAGAACGACGAGAGCAGTACGTAGATTCATTCCGCGTCGCCTTCCCACGTCCGAGCCCCGACTATAGCAGCAGAGAAGAGATCAAGCAGTCATCAAGAACTTCGTGAATGTCGTCGAGAGCGTATCTTCCGTCGCGTGAGGTACGAGGGGGTGGTGGTGGTGACGGTCGAGAGCAAGGTGCTGGATGGGCGGCAGCTGTGGGCAGCATCCTCTCCTCCTGACTTCCACTCCCATCGTCTTCTCAATACGCAGACTCCTACTGGGCCCCTTATTCGTCTTCTGATCTATAACCACACATCCGGGACAGGGGAACACTTTGCGCGACTTATCCTGGGTTGCCATTGATTCGGACAAGGCCCGTATGAACCGCGGCGTATGGTGAGTGGTCTCTACGTCCGAAACTCTGACTTTCCAGTCCGATGAACCACTTGTGCAGACCAATCATCGCGAAGGATACATCCCCATAGCAGGAGATGATGTAGAACCACACCGAGACCGCGCACACATACCTCACGGAGGTGTTCTGCATGTACATCCCGACGGGTCGAGCTATACATACGCATACGGACCGCCAGGGATAGCCGGTCTCTTGCACAACTACTACGCCCTCGGGTGCGCCGTCTTTGCGTCCATCGGTGGGCTCACTTTCGGTTACGACCAAGGAGTCATCGCCAATGTACTCGTCATGAAGGACTTCATCACCAGGTGGCATCTGAGTGCTTGGGATACAGGGCTAATGAGTACGTCTCTCGCATTTATGGTCCAAGATCTGCGGTTGGGCTCGAACTTTGCCACGATGAGCAGCGGCCAGCCTCGAGCTGGGGTCCCTGATCGGTGCGCTCACCGCTGGGGTATTCACGGACAAGTACTCGCGAAGACAGTCCATCACTACGGCTTGCGGTAAGTCTCAAGTTCTCGTCTCCTATCATCGCATCTCATTCCTCAATACTACTGCACCGTCTAGCCGTGTTCTGCGTTGGCTCCGCATTGCAATTTGGTGCTCAGAGTCCAAGTCAGCTCATCCTTGGCCGAGGAATCGGCGGATTGGGCGTTGGCGCACTCAGGTATGAAGATATACGCGAAGCTCGTGCAATATATGAGCTGAGAACTTGTCCTGCAGCATGCTCTCTCCATTATACATGGCCGAGATCAGCCCGCCCGAAGTGCGTGGCTCCCTCATGGCCCTGGAGCAGTTCGCCATTGTCCTTGGAGCGGTGCTCGGCTTCTGGACAGGCTTCCTCACGCGCGACAGTACGTCGGTTCTGTATCCACTATTCCTAGTTACGGGTCGCTCATGGTCGTGACTATTCAGTTGAAGGTTCGGCGTCCTGGCGAATTCCGCTCGGTATCCAACTCATCCCAGGATTCCTCCTTGGCTTCGGCTGCCTCGCGCTACCACCTTCTCCTCGACTCCTCGTTGCACAGGGCAGAGTGGACGAGGCCCTCAGAGCACTCGCGAAGTTACGTCTGCGCACCGCTGCCGAGAGCGCCACGGATCCCCTGCTTCAGGTATGATGCTTGTCACCTCCGCCCGTTCGCCCGCCACTGTTAACCATGAGTGGCGCTCGTAGATCGAGTTGCTCGAGATGCAGGTGGAGGCTGCACTCATTGCACAGACCACTGGGAACGATGACATGCACACAGCGAAGCCCGGGACTCTTCAGGCTGAGCTGCGCGCATGGGGCCGCCTGTTCGAGCCTAAACTCTTACGACGGACGTTGATCGGCGTGGTCATGATGGTCTTTCAACGTGCGTCCGCCTTGCAAGTTTGTTACTCTGAACTGGTCTCACCTCTTTTCTCCCAACGAAATGTAGAATGGAGCGGTATCAACGCGCTTCTCTACTACGGCCCGACGCTCATGCGCTCCCTCGGACTGCAGGGCGACTCAGCGACGCTCATGTCGGCCGGTGGCATTGGGATCGTCCAGTTTCTCGCTGTCCTGCCTGCTATCGCCTTCATCGATCGTCTCGGTAGACGACCACTGCTCCGCTGGGGCAGTACAGCCATGGCACTCTCTCACCTCCTCATCGCCCTGCTTGTCTGGCGCTACAGCACGGACTGGCCTACACATTGGCTCGCCGCATGGATTTCCGTTGGATGCGTGTATACGTTCACCGCCGCATACGGAGTGAGCTACGGCCCGATTGGGTGGATCCTACCCAGCGAGGTCTTCCCGCTCTCCGCGCGCAGCAAGGGTGTCGCCCTCTCCACCGCCTCGAACTGGATGAACAACTGTACGTCTGCCATCTTTCCCGCTGTCGCTCTGACCCGTTCGTGCTCAACGGGTCCGCCCGCCCACACCCTCTGACGGTTCGACAGTCCTGATCGGCCTCCTCACTCCGGTGTTCATGGAACATTCGCCGAGCGGGACGTTCCTCGTCTTCGCGACCGCGTGCTCCCTCGGCTACCTCTGGTCGACGTATTTCGTCCCGGAGACGGCCAACATCTCGCTTGAGGAGATGGACGCCGTGTTTGGGTCGTCTGTCGGGTGCGAGGATGTCGCGCTGAAGCAGCAGGTGCGTTGTTGTCGTGGGACATTGCTGGCTCCGAGGCTGATTCCGCGACATCGATACTTGTATCTGGCAGATTGAGGCGGATCTGGGCCTGCACGACCTCGTACAACGATGGGCCCGTGAGAGTACAACTGCTCGCCACCCCGACTGAGCCTCAAGAACATCGCAGTCAAGTGATGTATATGGCGATGCTTTCGAATAATGGAATAATGTCTGGTAACCTACAGCGAACACTTTTTAGAGGAATAATACGGATTGGCTGCTCTCCTTGTGCATGTACTCTACCATCTCGCCTTCATCGAATGAATCATCTCAGGGAATACGGTCTGCATACGGCCGAACCGTGCGTGCATGAACGATTCTAGATGTTCATTGGTCGTTTCAAGACATGACATTGGGTACGTGAGATAGGACAGCTAGAATGATGCTACGGCACAGACAAGGAGGGTCAGAGGCAGGGGCGCAAATCAAGCGATTGAAGATACGAAGAATGTACAAAAGCGCGATCAGGAGCCGGCGAAGGTGAATACTACACTACGATAATACATCCGGGGGATGCGGCGACAGCGAGACGGAGGGCGGGCAGTGGTTAAAGGTAAAGCAAAAGGGTGGTACTGTAAACGGTAACCGGTAAGAAAGCGGGGACGATGGCTGATTGTATACAGACTGGGACAGGGACAGTATGAGCTATGGACGACGGGTTCTTGTGATACACGTAGGTAGGCAACAGAGATTCACCAAACAACGAGCGACGAGATAAGGAACACAGACGGGCAGAACAGCACAGAGGCGGGGCGGGGCAGCAACGCCGCTCATAAGCCGTACCGCGTCGCGAGGCGCTCCTGAATAACAGGAGGGAACGTCGCGACCTGCGCGGCCCAGCCGGCCGCATCGTGCTGCTTGAAGCCGTTCAGCAGCGTCTGGAACATGTTGTTCAGCTCCGGCGACGGCTGATTCCACCGCACGATCGCGTTGCAGAACCACAACAGACTCTGCACGAGACAGACGACGTCAACGCTCACTCTCATCGTACGACAATGAGGGCAAACACACCTTCGTGATACCCGCCGGGTTCGTCTGGACGAGCGTGCAAAGCCCGCGGAACGCCGAGTCCTTCTCCTCGTTGTCGCGGATCTCGTACAGCGCCTGGCACCATGCCTGCGCAAACTCCGGCAAAAGAGGCGCGACAAGCGTCGGGTGCATGAGACCGATGCGTCCGATCGACACCGCCGCGTTCTCGTGCAGGCTCCTCGGTGCCTTCGGGTGGAGCAGGATGGGAATCAGTCGCGAAATGAGAGGTTGGACCCATTGTAGGAACTCGGGGTCATCTGACGGTCAAAGGTTGTCAGCTGTGCGCCTGAGTGCCGTACAATGGTGCCCGACTTACCACGACCGTACCGGAGCGCGATCTCGCCGACCGCCCAGGCTGCGTTATTACACGCACTAATGAACTCCACCTTTGGCTCGGGATCAAGCTGCACGATCAACTCTTGCATGATTGCGGGAATGTGTGGTCTAAGGAGCGGGAAGCAATTCATCGCCATGTCTCCCACAAGCGCATACCCTGACTGCCGTACGGCAGCGTGCGGGTGCTTCAAGCACACGGTCAGGAGAGACAGCAAGTTGGGCTGGCTGCGCGTGATGTGCGGCCCGAGGGCCATTCCGAGGCCCTGCGTGAGGCCAGACAAGAGATCGAGCGCGACGACGAGGAACGAGCGGTCAGGCTCGTCCATCTCAGGATTTTGCTGATATGCCTGGTATTGCAGGAGCGAACTGTGGACGATCGTCTGACAACGGTCGAAGATCGGACCTGCATAGGGAAGGAATGCGGGACCGATGGCAATCGTGACAGACGCCAGACACTATGAACCAGATTAGCATTTCTGCGCATCTTCAGGCGCAGGCGACATACCTCAAGTAAGGGAACGAGGTCCTCGTCATCGTCTTTCAGCTTGGACCAGCGCTTGAGTAGTGCCGGCATGAGGATCTCGACGTAGGTCGGATTCTGCAGTGCGGTCCCGACGGCATCGGCGAGCGTACCGACAGCGTCGTAAAGAATGAGCATGTTCTTGTGTTGGTACTTCTCAAAGGCGAACACAAGGTTGCGCAAGACGGGCTCAAGGTAGGGGGCAAGCTCGGGACCTGCATCCTCTTCAAGAGTCGCAAACGCACTGCATCCAGCTTCTTGGACGCGCTTGTTGTTGTCGAGAACCATACGAAGAAGCTGCGTGCGTTGTTAGTGGACTCGCTTGATTTGACCCAGCAATTCAACACTTACACCCTCCAAAGTGGGGACGAAGAACTGGTTCTTGTGCTCCTCTGAGATCGGCTGGGTGCACCAGCTGGCGTACCTCCCTAGCGTCCAACACGTGATGGAGCGAACCAGAGGCTAGATTCACCCGGAGTTGAGCATACTCGAATAGTGTCGGACAGCCTGCGTGACGCACCTTGGGATCATTGAGGGTATTGATCAGGTATGGAACGAGAGTGGGTAGATGTGGCTCAATCGCGTCGATGCAACCTGCAACACAAACTGAACAACCGCATCGCGCAGAATGATGGACAGGACATACCTTCCGCCATCGCACCCAGTGCAAGGATACCGCTCTCCCTCTGCAGCCAGTCATCGCTCCAAAGCTTCGTCTTCAGCGGCTCGAGCAACACATTCAGAAGGTCGGCACCGAACCGTACGGCGAGCACGTCCAGGGCGGCAGCCGCGCACTTGCGCAGGTTCCATTCCGTCGACATCTCCTCCGCGAACTCGTCGTCGTCAAGATCGTCGTAGTCATCGTCGTCCTCATCACCGAGCTCTTCGCCGTAGGCACCACGCTTGGCTCCGGCGTCGTCACCGTTCGCCTCACGTTCGAAGCCGTGCGTCTTGCCGCCGTAGTGGCGCGGCTTGATGTCGCTCTCCTTGTCGGGAACCGCGGCATCCTCCTCGTCTCCCTGCAGCCATAGCAGATCGTCTTCGCTGTAGACCATGCAGTCAAGCAGTACCGGAGCGACCGTGGCCAAGAGCGGGTGGAGGTACGGGGCAAGGTCTGGGTCTTCAGCGAACGTAAGCCAGAACTCACAAGCCTCCAATGCGACATTCTCGTTCTTGTCCTTCGTCGAGTAGAGCATGAACTCCGATACGCCGTTCATTTCCGGCATGAGCTTCTCCGGCCTTGACGCCAGAAGCAATACGAGCGCCTGGCACACATGCCGCCGCACCGTAGGGTCCTCATCGGATGCACGCTTGAAGAGACAGGCAATGAAGGTGTCTATGTGCGCGAAGAGAGCCTGGCACCCGATCGGGACGAAGTAGGATAGACACGCAATTGCGTGCGCGCGCATTTTGGAGGATGGGTGTTCGGAGAGGACGATGAATTTCGGGATCATGTAGTCTAACGGCATGGTGCCGTTGATCTCGACGTCGAGCTTGCGTGGATAGTCCTCGCATGCCTTCTCGAGAACGTTGAACGCGGCCTAGGGAGGGGGATCAGACATCACGGACCGGTACAGCATGTCGTTTCGAGCACAATCAATGGCATTTGCATCTCGCATGCCCCATATTCGAAGCGGTCTGAAGCTGTAGCGCAGACGGCATGCCTTCGCATGATATGACCTGATAGTCGCCACTTGGGTGGCGTGCAAAGTCAATTGTGGTCACTGTCGCGTCCATAATGGACGACTAGCGGTTGGGCAACCACCTTCGATAGGCACCATGGGTCGAGCAGCCCAAACGCAGAGAGAAAGAGACAGATAGATCTGTAAACAAAGCACATACCTCTTGCTGGTCCTGGTTCTCTGCGTCCAACATGTGCACGAGCTGCTGCAAACACTCCGGCCAGTTCTTCGGCTCCAAGATGCCGAGGAACGCGACGATGTCCTGCGCGGCCGCGTTCCGAATCATGATCGAGGGATCTGCGAACGCTGTGAGGACGGCCGACTTGACAAACGCGGTAACGTCCGGTGCGGCGCGCAGGATGAGGCGAGCGTTGTTCTTGAGCAGATAGCCTGCAATCGTGCGGATTCGATCGTCCTCCTGGGGCATCGCCGACAGAATATACGCGAGGTAGGCAATGTAGTCAGGTGCACGAGTGAAGTTGTTCAATTTCTGGTAAATGAGGGAATCATGAAGCGGCGGTGAGGTTTGAACAGCGATGGTACGTACGTGGGTGATGTTGCGCTGCACAGCGCTGTTGCGTGTGTCGGTAGACTCATGGATGGTTTGCAAGATTTCCTGGAGGCCTGCTGGCTGGGGGGTCCAGGAGGCCATGGCTGGAGAGGATGAGGGAGAGGGAGGAGGAGGAGGAGAACGCGTTGAGCTCCAGACCAATATTTGCGAACGTAAGTAATCGCTTATCACCCATCTAACCCGCTTAGCCGAGACAAGCGGCGATCACTGAAACAATTAATTGTTGTCATCTTACTCGGGCGTTTGCACCTTGCCTCGCCTAACTGCTTCTGACCTCCCGCTCTACATCCCACCATCTCCTCGACTCCCGGAGTACTGCAGTGCATATGCATTTGAAGATCACGGAGCAGAGCATGAAGATCCCGGAGCTTGGGCACAGTGTGAGCGTCGTTCTTCTCAGGGCGCTTGATAATACATGATTAGTACAGTAAGTTAAGACAAGTCCTCCCGTGCGTGACAAGTGGTTATTTACCCCGCTCGAACAGAGCCACAAAGCCATCTCTTTGTCCGCACCTTCTCCTCCTGATTCGTGAAAGGCCATATGAGCCACGCTTCAATCGCCGTTACACCAAGGCACCAAGGCAGTTATATCTGAAGATTTCAGCCCAACGACGATGGCAAGCCGTTTAGCAGTAGCCTGCGGCGCGCCCCGCAATTGCACTGTCCCTAGCGGTATGTATTCGCCCTAGCTTCTCTTCTCTTCTCCAGCCCACTACCGTCCGTCTCGACGGACATGACCTTCCTGAGATCGATGGTAGTGCGGCACTGATAGTCCCTTCCCAGAAAAGGGCCTGCGATTGACCCCGGATTGGACTGGCCCGAGGGCTCATCATGATTGATTCGACGTCGATAGAAGCTGCGTCCGGTGTTAATTTCGACACCCGGGACACGAGACACGAGCCCATCCATGCATGTGTGACTGTCGGTGCTCAACTGCATCAGTAGGCTGCAGCGCGAGCGAGCGTACACTCCGAGTCCCACATGGCCTTGGGGATGTCTGAGGCAGGCCACACGTAGCACGACCGGCCGTCGTGATACGTGGACGCCAGGTCCGAGGCGCACAAGTCACAGCGTGCTTCTTGTGTCTTTACGGGCTCTCTAACCCCTGCGCGGTCGCCGTGACGGCGCCCAGAGAGAACTGCGGTGGGGCGGAGAAGTCGAGCCCTTCGCGTGTCTTCCTCGTTCTCGAAGATCCTACTGCACGCGTCATGCTATACGCTGCATTCATTGCCTCATGTCTCGTTCCTCATCGCATGTGCTGGTCTGGCACGGGGAGTCATTGCATGACATGCCGCACCCCACAAGTCATCCCCCCACCTCCCACCTCATCTCGCTGCGAGCCAAATGACTCGGCCTGCAGCGAATGAGCGGCGCGCAGCGAGATCCGAGCCTATCTGTGCGGAGCGTCACGAAGATCATCGCGCGCCGACCCGGGTCAGATGCCGTTGAGTCTCTGCATCCGCTCCCTTGAAGTATAACTCTGATGGCGTGGGCGATGGAAGGTCTACCCCACAGGTTCTGCGCATCGCAGGCCGCGTCCTCTCACGAATCGTGCGACAGGATGCTATGATCATCAAATTGCAGTATGCTGCGGGAGAGTCCAGAACCGACAGACTCTCGCTCAGTCGCTCGTCCTTGCCCGAGGTCACCGTCATGCGTCCGCGTCGGGGTTCTATGCCTACCCTCGAGTAGAGTGCAAAGTGCACCTGAGGCGTCGTACTTGCCGACGCAGCCCGTTGTGCGGTCAAAAAGCACGTCGAGCATTGACGCGATCAGCGAGCATACTGGACGTGTGTGCATGCCATGCACATGGACGCCCTGGCAAGTAGGTGGAGAGGGCGATGAGGTGTTGGTCCATTGAACACTGACATGCTGATGAGCCCGATTTGTAGACGTGCTTTGAGTCGACCGATATTGAACTCACCCTCTTCCGCTAGGGTTGCAAAGGCAACCGAGGCTGATCAGCACGTATTCCTGCCGAGGCGAGTTCCTTCTACGGTGTCACTCGGTCTCCAGCAAAGCCACGGCTAATCGCTACCCGTCCAACGTCGTCAATTTTAGGGTCACTCTCTCTGGCAACCGTGTATGTAACCCGCACGCGGCATTGCGTACCTTCAAGGACAGCCAGGCACCGATGCTCCAACGCACGCAGCCAGGTCCACCGGAGGCGAAATTGATTGAGAGGCCCAGGGCGTGGTACGGTATCTCGGGATCCTTCGTCTCAACTTCTAATGCTAGAAGACAACGGGCGAAGAACAGGAACTTGGAGCAAGAGCAAGCCGTTGACTGAAGTCAATCACTCACACATGTGTCAGTCAGTATTTCCGAAGTCGAAGATCTCGTGCCTTGCGGGTGTTCGTGCACATTAGTGATCTGTAATGTAAGTAGCTTGCATCGAGAAAATCCGGTCTGCGCTCGGACAAGGAGTACGGGGGCCGTCACCAGTGACACTCACTGCGTTCCGACCCCGGTTAGTTGAAGCGCGAGTGTCTCAGGAGTTCTTAGGAGGAAGCAGGTAGTCGCATTGCAGTTGTGGACCAGCTAGTCCAGAGGCAAGTATCCTCTAGTAGACGACAGCGTCAGAACAGGTCACATGCATCACATCCTAGTACACGTAGTGAGTTGGCAGCCTACTTGAAGCCCGTTTGAGTGGCTGCAATCCGCCGAAACCTACCTCAGCTGCGTCAAGTACTTTCAGTACTCTTTCAATTAACGCCGCCTCACCGGAGTTCAAGACTCAAACCAGGGGGCAATTCAGGTTCAACTGCACCATCAATTATCATCGGTTGACTGCAGCTCAAACATCTACTAGCAGGTGTCGGAACGCAGTGACTACTGGGTCGCGACGCACACCTTCAGTCCATTTGCGCCGCGGTGGCTATCTGACTAGGCAGTATGAGACAGGCTCCGCTGAGGTCGTGCTCACCTCCTACAAACCTCCCGATACCAAGTTATGCAGTGAGACGGAATCTCCCCCTCACCCCGCCCCGCCATACATAGCATAAGTATTCCGGATTTCGGAATAAGCGCTCATGAGCGCCCTGCGGCGCGGCGATTGCCGGTCAGAGGTGTTTGACTAATTTGAATGACTTCAATACTTACCACCATTGCTTTTGACTTTGACAAGCTTGACGCGACGACGACAATGTCCACCGCTATACCGACTTCTCAGATCCATGAGGAGACCATCCGATTCGCCGATCTTCTGGCAGAAAACGCCAGGCTGGACAATCGTCTACCAGCCGATACGGACTTCACGCCTGAAGAGATGAGGCGCTTGCAGGAACAGGTCTGCAAAATACTTGAACTTCATAGACGCGAACCGCAGCTGACGCCGCAGCCGTCCAGCTGAACGCCCTGGAAGCGATCCCGAAGGACCAGCAGAGCCTGTTCTTCCTCGCCCTCTCCGCAAAACACCTGCCCGCGCTCGTGTCCGCCGTCCGCAGCACGTCGCGCGCAACGCAGAACCAGGCGTTCTCTTCCTACGTCCAGCTCCTCTCCCTCCTCCCCGACCCGGACAAGAACCCGTACTACCGCAAGTACATCGTGTCCCCGAGTTCGCGCCGCTGCCGACCCTCGTCGCCTCCGCCTTCGTCGAGGGCATCCAGTGGCTGCGCCCGAGCGGGCCCGGCCACGTCTGCTCGCTCATCATGCACATGCTGCAGTGGTGCGACACGAGCATCGGCGACGACAAGCGCGCCTCCATCGACAAGGCCGTGCGGCTCGCCCTCCGCGAGAAGTGTCGCGAGCTCATGGGGAGCGCGGGCTGGGGCGACCTGGACCGATACCAGCAGGTCGAGATTCAGCGGCTGGAGGGCATGCTTGGGCCGGTGGAGCACATGCCGACGCCGCCAGACCAGCCGGGGTACTACCTGCAGTCGTCGAAGGATTATTTGGAGGGGAAGATCCCGGGGCTGTATGAATGCAACGTGTGCATGGACGACGACGCGCCGTTGCAGTGCTCGCGGTGCAAGTCGGTGAAGTACTGCGGGAAGGAGTGTCAGAACAAGGACTGGAAGAAGGGGCATAAATTGCGGTGCTACGAGATGGTCTTCTGAAGACGTCAAAACAGCCCACTTCAGCAGGCGTCGTTCACAGTACAGTAGCTGTTCGTCTGCAGACAGGTTCTACTTACTACACAGCGACGCATCGGCGGATCAGCGTATGTAGCTCACAGCTCTCTGATTGCTGGCGATGACCAAAGAC
Source organism: Lentinus brumalis (assembly GCA_001792895.1). Taxonomy (NCBI): domain Eukaryota; kingdom Fungi; phylum Basidiomycota; class Agaricomycetes; order Polyporales; family Polyporaceae; genus Lentinus; species Lentinus brumalis. The sequence goes on from MARA01000049.1 coordinate 208,190, forward strand.
GAACGGGACCTAATAGAAACAGTATAATTTTCCGAATCTCCATTAATATTGTTCAGCAAGCCTCAGCGCAACGCGAAGAACCAGGAAGCAAGAACAAACCGTCTATGTAGTAAAGTCTACTAATACATCAGTAGGTGCAAGGCTCGAAGGGCGAATACGAAATGATCAACGAAGGTGAATATGTAGTGAAGTGCGTGCGCATTACATGTGCATGTGCACGACGGGCGAGCGGCGGCGGGGCTTCAGGTTCCAGGTCAGACTCATATGTATGTATGTACGTACGGGTGATATTGGATACACATGCGGATACTATGCTGCGTCTACTATGGTAAAATATGCGGGGATGCAGTGTGCGTGCGAGAGTGGGTCCGTCTGTCCGTCCGTCCGTCCGTCGACATGTACATGCTGTTTGTCCGCCCGGCCGGCTGCATGGTGCATGGTCCAATACTTGTTGCGTGCCGGGAGACGGGCGCAGGCAAGGAGGTATCTGGTATGCGGCGGTGTGCGGTAGGCAGCACCGGGTATGCGGGATATGCATGGTGGTGGTATCGAAGGTGAGTCAGGCAAGAAGGGGCCGGATGCCCCTGCACCCCGCACGAAAACAAGAAGTGCAGAACAGACGGGATGCAGGGGGTGTTGATGTACGTTCGTGCTAGGGGACGCACTGGGCGCAACGTGGATACGCAGCGTGTGAGTGGGAGGTGGGTGAGGGAGTGAAGGGGTGGTCAGGTAGCGCAAGCGTAACTCGCCGCTGATACTATGCGACGCTGAAGCGGCTCTTGAGCAGCTGCATGCGCGACATACGCGGCGGCGGCTTCAGCAGCTCCGTCATGCTCGTCCCCGGCTCCTGCTCTCCGCGAGCGAGGCCGTCTCGGAGTCCGAGTCCGCGGACTGGCGCTTGAAGGGCCCCTTGAACACCTTGTACTGCGCGAAGGCGAAGATCGGGCTGCGCGGCGGTCGTGTCAGAATGCGCGCACTACGAGAGACTGAACAAGAAGACGCACATGGCACCTATGGATGCGCCGAGGATGATCTGGGTCATGATGGTCGGGTTGTATCCCTTGTGCACGATCGCCTGCACCTGATATCAGCGGCAGCACTGTGAGAAGACGGAGATACGCACGAGGAAATGTGAGTTGTTGCGGTCGAACAGAAACCGGAGCGCGAAGCTCCAGCCGGACTGCTTCTCCAGCAGGAGGTCGACGCCCAGACCGATGAGGAACGTCCCAATCGCCGCGCAGCACGACATCTGCCGGCGCGTCAGCTACGACCAGTGCACGCGCACAGACACACTCACTATACCAGGCCGCTGCTTAAGGAGCACGAAGGCTACGCCGACCAGCATGAACGGCACGAGGACGATCCAGTTGACGAGGTAGTTCGGGACGAGCAGCCCCGGGCGCAGGAGGACGACGCGGACGCCGACAGAGAGCCCGCCGAGCAGCCCGACAACGAGGATGCCCGGAGTCCGCCCGAAGTCGAGCAGCCCGCAGATGAAGCCGACGAGGAAGCCGCCCATGCTGATAACGGTGAGCACGAGGTCAGAGATGCCGTCCGCACCGACCGTGTTCACGAACGCCGCCCACACTGTAGATTTATGGTCAGCTCTCGTTGGACAGGAGTGCGAGTAGGAAGGAAAACATGAAAATCAAGGCACTTTCGACCGGCCGAGCGAGCATCCTCTCTGGAGGCAGGCCTGTTGACTCGGAAGCTCGAGCCGGGCTCACCCAGTGTCGTGTATTTGCCTGCACGGGTCGTCTTCTCCGCCCCGGGTCCCACGCCAGTGTTATCCCTCCGCGAGCACTTACTCTCCGCCCAGCACACGTGAGCGGCAACACTGAGGATGCGGCGGTGGCTGTAGAGTACCGCAGACCGTTGTCGACCTCGACAATACGCGTATCCGACGGCGGTGCATCGGGATCCATACCGAGGCCACCAGCGCGCTATGAACACTGTCCCTAGTCAACGATGCGCCCCAATGCCATGTATGACGATGATCGACGACGGCAGGACACAGGAGAGGCGCCGTGCCAGAGACAACCACGACTCCCGTTCCGTCGATCCACCGAGGTGAAGTACGTGGCGGGCTTCGGCGACGGCAAGGCCCCAGGAGAGAGCCTAAGGAGCTCGCGCTCCGTGCTGGGTGTCCAACGAGGAATCGTGCGACAGTGGGCAACGGACTCCTGCGAACACATCTTCTGATCGTCTCTGGCGTTTCATGCACCGCGATAGGCTCCTGCCGCAACATAGCTCTCGCTGCTGCGCTCGCGGAGCAACGGACGCGAGTGCGCCTGCCTGCTAGCCTATTCTATCTCCAGAGCGCTAGCGGGCCGCTTTGGCTCACGTCTGCAACACGACGGGCAATCGCCCGTACCACCCCCAGAACAGGCCCGGAATATCGCCCGAATTGGTCTCCTGTTCTGGTCCAGAACAGCTTTGGAAATCGGACCGGAACCTTTGTAAGCCGTATAAGTAGCCGGTACTGATGGGTACTTTCGGAGTTACAACTTGTTGTATCCAGCGCTCCGGTCCTGTCACCAAACTATTCTGGACCGGAACCAGGAATACATACTTACGTATATTCCGGGCCTGTTCTGGGGGGTGGTACGGGCCAATGCCCGTCGTGCAAGATGCGCCTGGCGTTCCCTTCGGGTGGTCGATGAACCACAAGCGACTCGCGCGACAGTTCCTTCCCGACGGGATGTCCAGACAGCCATGCTCCTCCGTGCGTGCCTTACGAGCTCGAGAGCTCGGTTTCGTCTGCCGCACCACCGAACATGCAAGTGAGAAGGTGCGGCAGGTCCTGCAGCCTGGGGCACCAATGGTGCGTGTTATGAGCTGATATGCACTCAGGGCCGCCGGAGATAGATAGGCAAAACAGTGGGAGTACATTCCACCGGCGAGACTTCATTTCCACAGTGGTCTGATTGCGGCCTGAACGGAAAGGCCAGTCGGGGGGACAGAAGCCGCCCCTTCAACCGCCCAGACGGTGACAAACTGGATCGTTGTCAAGCGTGATCAAACGGCTTGGGTATCGCATGGAGTGTTCGTGGGTCATACGAGATGATGGGACTGTACTCACCGCAGAGTGTGAGGCCGACGCCAATCCCCAGCCCAGTCGTCACGCGATACAACCGGAAGCCTGCGAGCGCGAGCGGGACACCGGTGACGAAGACGTAGGCGAGCCAGATGATCGCGGGGATGGACAGGTCGGTGCCTCCGCCGTCCGTGGCAGCACCTTGGGGGATGGGTTGGTTCGTGATCGGGTTGATGACGGAGGAGTTGTCGCCGACGTCGGAGGTGATCACGACGGGGGTGACGCGCTTCCAGTGGTGCGCTGCGAGGTCCGGGGCGAGGGGCGAGGCGTGGACATCACTGACGAGGGCGAGGAGGAGGAGGAGACATGGGAGGATCGTCAGGAGGTGTGGGATGAGGGTGCGGAAGGACTCCGCCATGAGCAGGGGCGGTCAGCACGACGCGTCGAAAGCCAGGGTGAGATTCTCCAGAGCAGCGTCGTTCTGCTGCTCGAAGATGGGGAGTTGAGGTGATGGCAGAAGGCTGAGGGTAAAGACAGACGGGGGTAGGATAACGAGTGTGGGTTGTAAGTCGGAGACCTGCTTGGCGTTGTGCTAGGCTGCGATGAGGAATCGTGTCGTTGCGGACGACTCTCGCAGATCCAGGCCGGGTAAACAGACAGCGAGGAAGACGCGGCACCGGGCGGCGGGAAGAGGTTACCAGACCGAGCAGGAACGCGAAATGGACTGCAAGGCGCGCCGGCTCGGGAGCGCGAGTTGCGATGGCGACTCCGCACAGCTGCATTGCATGATCGTGTTTCCAAGTTTTGGATCTAGATGACGCTCCTGCGAGCCTTGTCTTCTTCGCTCAGCCAGCTCTATCCACAACTCTCAATGTCGGAAGAACTAGCATGTCGAGTGCCTGCATGCGACTGTAAATTCTGACGAACGTCGCGTCCGCGCTTTCGCAGCACGGCAGACGGACGGGAAGAAGGCCTCGCTCGGCTCACCGGCAATCGACCCGCATGCATATCTATGCATATGGTCCTCAGGCACCTTCCCAGTCCTCGCGAGTCGCTATTTTTGCCTGCGCGATTCTGTGGAATACATACGAGTCCGAGGACTCAAGTAGACTCAAGTACTCAAAACTGCACCCGGCATCTGCGCTTCATCTCACATTCTGCAGTACGCATAGTAAGTACCTATACAGTCTCTTTGCTGCTTGTGAGTACAGGTGTATGTGTTGCTAACAGAATCAGGTTGATAGGCTAACGGTGGAACCCAATCGGTCATCCCGATTCCCTTGCAGACGGGGCGATGAGTCTGACGCGGTTCGACAATGGTTCGCTCGCCCCTCGTTCTGGAGAATACACAGAGGCATCACTCGCTAGCAGTGACGACACGCAGCCCCGTCTAGTCCCGCCCACCAGAGAGGCCAAGCGGAGGAGCGAAATACTCAAGCCACGGACGGCCTGCTCGAACCTCAGGCCTCTCCGAGTCTCCAAGGTTATCGTTCGGGCTGTGGTCGTGCTCAGTTTGCCAGTCTGAGCTGCAGCCTGCGCTGGAGTGCATACGGCTCTCCAGGACCGCCGGAGCCGTTTCAGACATCGAGGCGAGGACCGGGCGTGTGCATTGTGGACGACGAATCAGCAATACCAGCCGAATGTTCCCTGTCCTGGAGCGATGAGCTATGTCACAATTGGCGGTCTCCCTTCCCCCATCAGTGCCAACCCGGGAGCTCACAGGTTGAGAATCGTGGCACTCCCCGCCAGGCTTTCCGAGCTGTCTCGATTTTCGGCGGGAGCCCATCATCACTCGAACGTTGACGGTGGGACTGCACTTAAGCCGCTCGGTTCCAATGCGAGCACGAGTACTAAGGACAGGTAGCTCTCCGGATCCGATACTTATTGGCAGCGACGGCGGGCCCTAGGACCTCTGGCGCGGCGGGGTGCAGACGGCCACTGAATGCCCGATTACTTGGGTGGGTGCGGCCTACAAGGGAGGTCACTCGGCCTTCGAAGCTGATATAGTACTCGGTGATACTATCGTCCTGTACCTGGGCGGGACTACTCAGCCTGGGTGCGAGCGCAGGATCGAAAGTAAGTAAGTAAGTTAACCCCATGATTGCACCTGTCAAATATGGCATGCTTTTGATGGCTTAGTCATCCTCCAGCTCGGTCTGGCGGCAGAGGCGCCCTTGCGTTCCTACCAGCGAGTCCGACCACCCCCACTAGTACTGACCATCAATCACCCCACCATGAGTAGTGATACTGGGAGCCCGGGCCCCACAGTGCGCGAGCACGAGACACTGTCCACGGTCCCCTGCGACATCTGGATCGCTGGCTTCGTCATGCAATACGAGCACCTCTACCACCTCTGCGGCGCCCACGGGCTCACGAAGGAGGAGATCGACCGGCAGGAGCCACTTCCTGCCGCAAGGAGGATCATGAAGGGCTGGCGCGGCGGCGTCGACCTCATCGAAGTCCGCACCATCTCCGGCGACGGATCCCGGCACATCGACTTCCTCCTCGTCCTCCTCGTCTCGCCGCAGCTCCGGGGAGAGAAGGCGCCCCTTCACTTGCTCGGATACGACCCGAAGTATGCGGAGATTTTGCCGACTATCTTCCCGCCGGAATACGTGAGCAGCAACGAGAGGTTGTTCCCCCAGGGCAGGCTGCCTTGGGTCCGGATGCCGTGGCCGCTGTACCTCTATGGTGCGTCCTGCCGTCTCGTTAAGATGCATCCACTGACGATAAGACAGTTACACCCTGCGTTCTGCGCGAGCTGGACAGGTTCACCGCTAATGAACGTGCGCGCGCCCGCAGGATGGCACTGGACGCCGCGCCCGGCGAGACTCCCTCCGGCGCTCCCGATGGAAGCGTGTCTGCGGTGGACGTCGTTGCTTCCGAGGTGCAGGAGAAATTGAGTGCGACATCGGGCTCAAAGACGCAAAGGGGACAGGAAGACTCGAGAATAGTCCATTCGGGAAAGAGAGCTCGGACGTAAACGTCGTATGTAGGTAGTGCAGATTGGCGGAAATTTGTCTATGTCATCAACGTACACTCGATTCACTATAGAGGCTACTGACACATGCAGCTCGTCGCAGGTACGCAAGTATTAGAGCTCCCCTGCCCTCCTTCTCCACTTGGAGACCGCATCGCGATGTTGTACCGCCAGGGAGGGAGCGGGACTTGTGCAAGCTTCTTCGACGTGTCCAGGTGAGCTTTAGTCTGCGCTTGGTGAAGTTCAGAGAACCCAGACAGCGTGGTGCGAGGCGAAGGCCCAGGGTTGGAGGAGTATCCAAACTTAACCCATGTCCATGTTCCCGGATCACCCCGGTCAAATATGGTATGTTTGATGGACATGGCTTAGTCATCTCCTCGCAAACGCCAGAGGAGACTGAAGTCCATTCGTTCGCCCATCCGAGTCATCACCACCACACTAATGGCCTTGCTATGAGTACTGATTCGCAGGAACAGGCATGGTCCAGTGAGGGCGAGACACCATCTAGAGTATCCTGCACCATCTGGATAGCTGGCTTCCGCATGACCCTCTCCCACCTCTATATGCTCTGTGCCGCACACGGGCTCACGATGGACGAGATCAGATGGGAGGAACCTCTTCCTGCAGCAAGCAGAATCATGAAGGGCTGGCGCGGCGGCGTTGACCTCATCGAAATCCGCACCGATGCCAAGGACGGATCCCCGCGCATCGAGTTCCTCCTCGTTCTCGTCGTCTCACCGCAGGTTCGGGGACAAAAGCCGCCGCTACACTTACTCAAGTACAAGGCATCTTACGCAGACGTTCTGCCTACCATATTCCCTCGGGAAGCTGTTGAGCGCAGCGAGAAGTACTTCCCTGGGGGCAGGCTGCCATGGCTCTGGATGCCATGGCCGCACTATCTCTACGGTGCGTAATTCTCGTCTCTCTAGTATGCACTTCCACTGACGACAAAGCAGTTACACCCTGTGTGAGGCGCGCGATGGACAGGTACTACGCCATATGGGACGAACATGCACGCGCCCGCCGCGGAGCATCGGACGGCGCCGCTGAAGGGCTTCCCCCCGCCACTCCCCATGCAAGTGCGACTTCCATGGACGTCACTCACGAGAAGCAGGGGAGGCTTAGCACAGATTTGGTCTCAGAGAAGGAGCGAGTTTCAGGTGACGATGGCGACGAGTCGGACGGAAGCGTGGCCTCCCAGTACTGGGACGCGCAGGACTGCACGCCTTTTGAAGATGAAGCGTAAGTGTCTGGCCAGTCATCCCCTGGTTTTCCCACTGATACTCACCTCACCTCACGCATGCCCAGAAGCGAACTGCAGGAGAGCACATCAACGCCTGATGATAAAACCAGTAGGAACATCGCAGTCCAGGAGCGGTCCTCCGAACAATGATATGTGTTCTTGCAACCGGTCGGCCTCGCGGTGTGCAGTGCTCACGTCCCGGGGGTATGCCAATAAAAATATGATACGCATTATAGTACCTAAAGCCCCGAGTCTTGACACGAGATCAACAGTGGGTACTTCCCGGCTCACCTGCATCATGATCATACTCCTTCCACTCATAGCCTATGCATATACCGTTGAGTAAGTCTGTCAATATGACGGAGCAATGACTGTGACGGAAAATGGTTACTCACCCGCATCTTCAGATATTATCACAAGTCTGCCAAGGCTCGAAAATGTAGGAAACGACTCCGCGACACGGGGTCTTCCGCGCTCCAGCATGCCACCTTGCAGTGAAATTACGACTTTGACGTTCATGGTAATGCCAAGGCGGCCCGAGCCGTCTGTGACCCGCTCACATAGCACGTCCTCCACGAGACGCCCGAGGACTTCCAGCAGAGCGATGAAGTCCTGCGTCGCGTATTCAGCCCCAAGCCGCCGCCACCGTCGGAGGTACAGTCGTCGACGGATCTCCGAGTCAGGGTCGTGTAACCTGGTCGTGGCTTTCCACGACACTAGGGTAGCACGGAGCACTTCACGCTCGCCTTCATTCGGCCCCAGTCCGGGCATGAGTTGACACACAAGGTCAGAGAGGTTCGGGATTGAGCCGAGATCGAAGCCCGGCGGCCTGCGCTTGGCTACAGGGTTTCCTGGAAGGCGAATTCTCGGAGAGTCAAAGATCAGCAGACCCCATGTCAAGCAGTTCTGACTGACCTGGACCCCGCACTCGCTCAGCAGAGGGCGGCGTATTGGGAAATTTCAGCCACATGTCTGAGACCGAAGGCCCCAACGCAGCGACCAATGCTTCTCTGCCCTCTTCGCCCATGTCGTAGCACTAGAAATCCAGAATGGCACGGTCAGTAAACGTCGAGGACACTCGTCAACCAGAAACGCACCTCAAGAAAGTGCACTTTCGGGAGGAATGCTTTCCGCCGACCACGATCATTCAGGGTCGCCTTCAACATGCATGGGGGCGGCCTACCGAAGACCTCCCAAGACACGGTATCGCAGTATAGCTCTTGTAAATTCGACAGCGGTTGGAGGACACGGCCGAAGTCCCCGAAAGAACCCAACCGGATCCTGACGAAGTCGAGCTTGCGAATGAAGTTGAAAGTGGACAGGACTGAGGGGAAGTAGCGGTGAGTCGGTACGGCAGGAAGCTCCTTGACATTGGGCGGTAGTGGGTACTCCGCTTTCTCTGCAGGCATGATCTCCTGGAGATACACGTGGGTGAGGTTCGGGAGCCGTAGACGGAGGATCGTGGGGAACAGCACAACTGTGCTTGTTGGAATGTGAAGATACCCTCGTAGGGCGAGTCGACGGACAAGTCCGCGGAGACGCGGAGCCTCGTCCAGCAGGGCTGCGAGTCGATGGAGCGCGTCGGTGTCTCTGACCAAGACGAAATCGAAGAGAACCATCTGTGCGCGCGGTCGCCATGCACGACACACGAGAGCGCATCTAGAGAGCGTGACCAACGATCCTACGACGAATTGATAGTAGAAGTCGTATACGGCATCAATGACACGCTCGCAGAGCTCTACGGGAAGCCGCGGCGAAGCTGATGCTTTGCATATGTCTTCTGGCATGGAAATACCAGGGAGGTGCAGTAGTGAACTCGGAGGTCGACCTCGCCGATTGTTGGTGGTGCACTCCCTCCTGGGATGCTATAGTGACAGCGGTGGAGAGTACTCTATCGTAATAGAGAACTGGCGGAGTCCAAGGTGTGGGAGGTGAGAGGGCAACCGTACAGGAGACTGAGGTCCGGAGTATGACAGGGATCGATCCCTATAAGCGGACGCCTGCGGTAGTCGTCCACGAGCAAGGCCAGTCTGAAGATTCCCACCCAGGACAGCCTACCGATTCTCAGGGGGGCAGCGGGGCAAGTGACATGAGGGCATGAGAACGACATGGCTCCGCAAGAGATGAGAGGCTTACAGAAATGGAGAAGGCGCTTTTTCGATGACAGTGAGGCGGTGGGGAGCCTGCGCCCATGTCGTATATGGTTTCATATCGGAGTCCTTCTTGACCGAGTTAGATCAAAGTAGTGCTGTACTTCTTCCTCCTCCCATGTATCCGAGACCACATTCTAGGCCTGCCTATACCCTCAGTTCATATGATGAAGTTCCTCCTTTGAAAAAAGCATCACTACTTACTAAACGTATGTTCGAGACCGAGTTCATCGAGCTGTCGCAGGTACGATATTTCGTAAGGGATCAAACTTGCGTGCAGAATGGGGAAGCGCATCTTGATAAGTGCTGTCTTCACTGTCTTTCCTCGGTGCGCTGACAATGGTAGTACTGTACTTGGCCTTCTTGCTAGATCCCGCACTCGGAAGACAAGGAACCGAGTCATGCGTATGCGGAACTCTATAAGGAAGACTTCGGTGATACGAGGGATTGGAACGCACGTTCGATATCAGTAAGTAGCCCATCCTAGGACGGCAATCCTTCCGTGGAAGGAGGTGCGCCGACTCCAGCCAGGGCGTTTGATTGGTTCATGTCGATTGTCTCCCGTAGGCAGACGAGTGGGCGAGCCTATTGAATGGGTGAGGACGGCACCATCTCGATGAACTCACCCGTTCCGGGTCCGCTCCCACTCCATCTCACCGCGAGATCGTCCAACTCTTGTTGACATGCGTCTCTTCGTCTGGATCAAGTATGTATTATATGTGTGCGCGCTCGCGTCCCGCTTGTAGATGTAGATCTGCTATCCCTCGTAATGTCATTCATGTCGTCGACCTCCTGGCGCACAAGAGGTCATTAGTAACCGTTTCATTCAAAACAGCGTGCAAGTGGCAAACGGAACGCGGCGCTTACAATGCCCTGTGCCAATGGATGCTTGCTAATCCTACCCGAGCTATGTAACCTCGGAGTACGTCATACGATCACCCTTCTTCTAGTCTTCAACGCCAACATGGTGAGATCCAACGGTGGGTGGGGCTCAAGTGACGATCTGCGACATCCTCCGACTCAAGCTGTTTCAACCAGCAACCCACTTCTCGATAAACGAGGACAGCTTCCGCTTGTCCCTGGAACTCAATTCCGTTTCCTGCGGAGCACCATCGATGTATGAGCCTCCGCCCACGTTATGTTAAAATGGGATGAGAATCACCTTCTGTAGCCTCGCGGCAGCACTCATCAGCTCATGGGCCTTGCTGTGCGTCTCCTCCTGCAACGAGACTTGCTCAGCACTCGGTGCGAATGGCGGAGAGGTGTTCACGGGGGAGTTCGCGTATGCAGCAGCCAAGAGCGGCGCAGTGCTACTCGACCTGTGAACGACTATAATCAGCTCTGTCCGATCAGAGTAGTGATGTTATGACTGACAGCTCTGCGAGACGAGACCGAAGGCCGGTCGCCCAGTTCTCCTCAGCCTTCCGTGCGGCTGCCGCCCTCACGTCTAGCGAGGCAACCTCAGACTCGACGTCGGAGCGGTTGAGCAGGACGGTGGGCGTCTCGGTCTCAGAGACTGTCGAATCATACATTAGCTAGACCGTGAAGGCGGCAAGGTGTGAAGACATACGCAAGAGGTCTTTGAGTAGCGCTACCACTTGAGCTTCTAGGTCTTCTTCGGCGCTCTCGGTCTCCGAGGGCTGAGTCGCTGCGAGTTGCCGGGTACTTTCAACCGCGTCGTTGACGTCCTCCAGCTCCTCAATGAGCGCACTGACGACAGCTTCTGTCTCGATCGCGAGTGTCCTTTTGGCGTGTAAGCTGTCGTACGTCTGCTGTAGCAGTGGTATGAGCTCGTCACGCATGTAGCTCGTGATCTGTGGATGGGTTGCGTCACTATATGTGGTAATGCAGAATATGTGATTCGACGTACGGTGTCCAGACCCTCCTCCTGCACACGGAGCAACGCCAGTCGATCTAATTGCCCCGCATGCTCGAGCTCTCCCTTGCAGTCGACGTCCAGATCCGGCAGGTCACCACCAGGGTTCACGGAGTTCGCCTCGAGGATCCGAGCGATCACCTCGGCGTCCTGCGTCATCTCGATCCTCTCAGCCATCTTCTCCAACTCCTCGACGTATGCGCTGTCCACGATCTTCCGAGTAACATTCCGATCCTTCGTCAATGTCTGCAGCTTGGACTGCACAGCTTCGCCGTCTTGCTGAAGCTCGCTCGCCCTAGGGAGAGAAGCATAGCCTTCGTCCAGGGTCTGGTAGAGCTGCTTGGTCGTGGCCGCCACAGTGCCGCGCGAGCCGCTGAGGCCCGAAATCTCGGATTTGAGGGCCTCGATACCACCTTCGCCCTCCGCATTTTGCAATGCCTGCAGCGCAAGGCTCGTCACGCGAGCGACCGTTCCGTCAGACTGCGGTATGTCCGGGTCAGAGGCCAGGAGGTTTGACAGTATTTAGACCTGGGGCACACCTCGGCTGAAAGGTCGGCCAACCCCACTTGTTGCTCCTGTATTGCGGCATCTGCATCTTGGACTTGCTGTTGCAGGTGATGGATCGTTTGCTTCATGCCCTTGGCTGCTTGTCTGCTCGGCCCTGATGGTCAGTACATTTCCTCGCTGTCAACACGGAAAGCTCACTTTGAGGCGCTTAGACGGTGCTTGAGCCGCGCTACGTGTCTGTCCAGTATTTCCGCATCAGCCTCAAGAGTACTGGCGCGCGACCTGTGTGTCATGTTAGCGGACATCATACTAGTGGCGCAACCGAACACCCTACCTGAGTTGGGACGGACGCTCGTACGAAGGAGCGGCTTGTGAGCGAGTGCCCTCCACTCCACTATCTGGTAGAGCTGCTGCGGTCAAACTAACGATCATCTGGGACCTACTCTCCATGTGACTTTGTGCAGTTTACTCACGCATTGCGTTCCTCTGGATAGAGCACGATCGGGGATACCGCGGTCTCCAGCCATTCACCGGTTCCTCGCAGAGCAGCGTCGGTCGAGTTTGAAATTCGCTCTGGAACCTGATCCGCAAGCCACCGCAACAATTGCTGCCCGGCTGGGATATCCATCGCCCAACGTAGCTCTTCAGGTGTGCATGCGGGTCCTCCCAAATGGGACACGAGCTGTAGGACCCTCGTAGTGGTTTGACGTTGGTCCGCCATACTGTGATAATATACTCAGTAATGGTCACAATCCTGGGCGGGTCTGGTTACCTCAAGGTAGACTGGTAAAAGGTTCTGAGCAAGCCGTTGCTCTGCAGCTCTGGCGCTGGAACCCAAGGCTCAAGCGGAGCTCGAATCTGCATTCGGAGCTGGCGGATTGTTCCGAACCTAATGGGGTGGTTAAGTAGTCTTTGAGCCTGCCCCGATTACAGTTCAGTCGGACTCCGACTCTCCACTTGCACGCTACTTTGGTAAGAACGGTTACTGATGATTCTTTGTGCTCCAGGATGTCAACGTCATGCCCGATGAAACGATGGTGAGTACTTATATGCCAGCGCGCAAACGAGACGCGAGCGCACGCACATATGATACATACATGAGTACAGGCGGAGAGAAGCATGTCAACACGAACTGAAGACATAGAGAAAGGTGATGGACGCGAGTTCGCCAATTAAGCAACACGCGGGACGGCTACGAGAGGACCTGACTACTGAGAAAGAGGAGACGCATGCCGTCCATGTCGTGTGGGATAGCGTGGTGGTCATCCTCAAAGACGACGTTGTACACCACGACACCACCCTTCTTCGCGTACGATTCGACCTCCCAAGTTCCACTGCCCTGGAGTGTTCGCGTCGTGCAGGAACCTCATCTCAAGTATATCGTCAGGCTTCGCCAGGATCTGATCTGCGACGTCGGACGTAAGCGGCTTCAACGACGTAGCCGGAAGGCGAGCAGGCGATTGAGTGACAGGTTCCGGCACAGGCGCAGGATTCAGACAGCTTCTCGATAACCACGAAATAACAAGCTCACATTTGACGAGAGCGAACATTTACCTTCATTCGCAAGTCGCTACGATCCCCCAGAAATTTGCGAAGCCTGTGCTCGTTGAAGACTACGAGACCGGAAACTGCGACATGGAAACGGAAGACACGTCTGGAAGCGAACGCGACGTCAGTATGCATGATAGTGAGCTGTCGAGACTCGATACGGGCCACTGTAATCCTACTTACTGGTCAATTGTCCTCTCCGGGTTATCCAGCACTTCGTCAACGGCTTTGAGAAAGGCGTCGGGGTCATCGTCAGGTCCTACAAAGGTAGCGGCGCAGAGAAAACCCTTCTTGACCTAGGGTTCTGGTACAACTTCGCGATGGCCTTGTCTCGAGCAGTGGGGTCCGCAGCGAGGTAGTGGGTTTCTTGGGCGTGCACTCTGAGCCTTCTCCTGGGATAGCTCCTCGATGTGGACTCCGGGATCTTTGACTTTCGACCTTGATGGTGGCATATCAGTAAGTGGCACGCGGTCAGGCTTGTGAACTTTACGCAACCTTACCTGTTATAGTCACGGCCCCTTCGGGCAAACCTGGCCACGTCGATTGTCCGGGAAGGTCGTCACGACCACGCCCAAGGACCGCGGCAGTTTACGTTCGGTCCTGCAGGGTGGTTCAAGTACGAGTCGTGTAAACATCTGTTTGCCCGAGCTCGAGCTCTCAGTGTCTGAGTCCGAGGTTCTCTACCGAAACTGCTTCTTACGAAGCAACTCGTTGCTGTTCGAGCGTCTTGTCGCCGGTCTCCACGAGGTGTTGGAGCAGTGACCCGATGTCCTCCAGGATCGCGGTGTCACCTTGTACTGCGCTCTCCCGCCGCGCTGCGGTCGAGTCCTACGAGCGACTTCATGTCATATCTCACGCACGTAGTCCGCGCCGCTCAATGTGCGGTCCTTCTGAAGTCGCGCCCACTCCTGGACCGCCCCCGGAATACCCTGGAGCGGCTACGTGAGATCAACCTTCCCGACGTAGACACTCAAAACGCGAAAATGTGAACTCAATCACCCCAAACTGATTCGACTTTCGTGCAGAGGTATGAGGGGCGCCAGCGGACAAAAAGACTCGGCTTCAGGTCTGGGTTTGGACTTCGAGTTTGGAGTTCGGCTAATGAACTGAACTTCAGAATTGATCTTGTCACGTGAGAGGTTCAATGTGGGTTTGTGTTCTCGTTTTCGCGCGCGCGTCTATACTTCCGCTTTCGGTTTCGGTTTCGCCTCTCCACTTCACGACTCTGCATCTCGACTTCGCCCTATGCAACGGGGTCACCTGTGCGCCCCGGCTGGTTAACGCCTATGGCACGCACCGCCGTTAACTCCGCAACGCCTCGCAGCGCTCCCACAAGCAGGACCTAGGCCTGATAGTATGACTTCATGCCATCCAGCGTCTGCCAGTGGCGTCCGCTGCAGCTGAGACTGTGACTCGGAGGTTCCGAGAATGGGGCCAGCAAGCTAGTAGAATTAGAGGACGACAAATTGTGCCCCAACATTTACTCACTAGTACTGATATCCCCCTCTATTTAGCTTGTTAGGCCGCCAGTCACGGTGCTCTAGTATTACTTAGGCCGGAAGGTAGTATGTGATAAATATGCTTTGAATTTGAGGACTGCTGCAGCTTGCAGAGCTCGAATAAGCCAGTACGGCGGGGCCATGGATACGTCGCCTGTGGATGACACGATGCCGGCGGGTGTGATTCTTGTGAGCAGCCTCATGTACTAGTACAGTCCGTCGTCTTGCCAGCGTATGAGAGGACTTTGTGCGCGATGTGAGCCTCGGGGCAGATGCGGGGTTTGCACAGCACGTCGGGACCGTCAAGAAGTGGAAGATCACCCGCCATTTGCGTGGACCGGCCGAGAGGGACTTACACGGGACGAACTTGTGCACAACCACACCGAGGAGACGTCGGGCGGGCGGGCGGTGATTGGGCCGCGGCATGCGAGAGTGTAAAGGGAGAGCACTGTCGGAGTGCAGGCCCAGACGCGACAGGGAGCTTGAGATAGGTAGCAATGGCCGTTAAATCCTGGTCAGTGCCTAAGCTGTATATTATGACAAGGGGCGACGGCAGCAGGTACACAGCGGTGGAATCGCGTCCTGTACTAAGTACTACTAAGGCTGTGCGCAGGGGATTCGTGCGACGTGAACTAAGTATCTCCTACGCGAGTTCACATGGTCAGGATGCGGAGACTCAGAGAGCGTGGCGGGAAGCGTCGGGCGTGGTCTCGAACTCGAGATGGTCGCGTGTGTCAGAGAGCCCGTGGTATCCTGTTGAGCAGTCATTAGCAGATTGATAGCTAGTCATTATGAGCAGGAGCTTACCCCAAAATCGAGTTTGATGCGTGCTTCCGAGGTATAGGCTCATCGTATCTGCGACAACTGATGTGCGTCAGTAAGTCTAGAGTGCTGAAGGGCACGGAGAACCTGCTATCACTAGTGCGAGCGTGTCCACCGTTGGGCTGCGCCACGGACGTGATGGACTGCTCGGGAGAGCGAATGTGCCAGCCGTTAACGGATCTGTTCATTCACAGTGTATGTCAGCGCGGTGTGCGAGGGTGAGCCGGGACACAGGGAAGTACTCACTATGTATGCATCATAACGTAGAGCTACAGCCTGACTCGGACCTTCGAGCCAAGGGGACTCAGGCTTACCCTTGAACTACTACTAACTTCAAAAGTAAGTAGTCTTTTAGTTTGACCTTGATGATAGAGAGGGCTGCAAATGCGTGGATCAGAGATGAGGTATGCGAGTATGAGAGAGGAAAAAAGAACATACAGGCAAATTCCCAGGGGTGTGCCAAGTGCATCCATGCAAGTGCAGTCTTCGCGACCCACGAAGGCCGCGGAGGGCTTGAGCTCTGGCACTCCAGGTTGGTAACTTGAGCCTGAGTACTTGACTACCGCATTTGGGTGAGCTGCGAGACGTTGCGGAGTTAACGGTGGTGCGTGTCGGAGGCGTCCATCAGCCGGGGCGCACAGTGACCGAGTTGCATAGGGCAAAGTCGCGATGCGGAGTCGTGAAGTCGAGGGAGGCGAGAGCGAAACCGAAAGCGGAAGTATAGACGCGCGCGCGAAAACGAAATCACAAACCCAAATTGAACCTCGCACGTGACAAGATCAATTCTGAAGTTCAGTTCATTAGCCGAACTCCAAACTCGAAGTCCAAACCCAGACCTGAAGTCGAGTCTTTTTGTCCGCTGGCGCCCCTCATACAGAGGAGACCTGTCCACTTCTTAGTGTCCAGGAATTACTTCTTAGCACCGCCACATTGACCTTCAGACGGTTCTACTTTAACTCGAGAGTCGACGGCGCCGCTGTTTGTCTGGCCTTCCCGCTCTCGCTTTACTTACTACTTCTCACCCACAACACATCTAATTGCCAAGTTGTCTACGTCCAACTCGAACCGACTTTCCACTATCATCATGATGTTCTCCATGCGAATGTGAAGCTGCAATATTGCCGAGAAGACTATACACGCACAATGTCGTTCGAGTTCGATGTCAAGCAAGCCAACGCGGAGGCTCTCGCCTACGTACGGAAAGAATCTCTCGACATCTTCAATCGTCTCCACTCTATCGACGAAGACGTCCAATTTGTCGGAGAGGTGCACCAGGCGTTTCCGGAGCTACCCATCCTGCGTGAGTAACGGCTGTCTGTTGTTCACATGCATCGTTGGTTGAGACGCGTCTTGAAGCCAACCTGCGGTGCGGTGCATGGTATCTGGACCCCAAGATCGTGAGACTGCGTCTCGTCGAAGGCGCAAACGGGCCTACTGACGCGTATGTCAGGCCTCCCATGTAGGCGCATACTTCAAGTCCACGGACGGGCACTTCGGCAACTGGAGCTTCAACCTGAGGCGTCCAAACCTCCATCTACTACCCCTGATTGCAGCGGAAGGAGGGTATGTGTCAGGACGTACTCATTCGCCAAGATTCGCGCTGACAGAGGGCAAGGCTAGTCCTCGTTGATTCAACGCGGGCAGGAAAGCGTATCCCCGATGCACTCTCGAAGACGATTCCGATATGGTGCGCAGTCATCAACCGGGCGACGCTCCTCGTCTACCCTGAGAAGGCCAAGGAGGAGGCCTGGGACGTCGAGCTGTACTGTCCTCCGGGAGCAGTGAGCGAGCAGGAGCGCAGCCAGATCAAGGCTCGCTTAGACGGGTGGGCTGAGGACCTCTCAGTGAGTTCACCAATATAATCGTCGAGGCCTGCCAACCCAATCCGCACCAGAGATCCTCATATCATCTCCCTTCCCTCTCGCGGCCCCTTCGTCCCCTCTGGATCACACCATCCACGTCTGTATTCCCCACCCTGCGTCCTCTTGATAAGTTGAGATACTCCCCAATCGTCTGCGTCTCCGCGTCCAAGCAGGTCAGCGAAGGGGTTGAGCGGCGTTCGCATGGGTACTCGTACGTCCAAGGGTCGGGCGACGATCACGAGCTGTGGGGCATGGTTTGTTGAGTGCTTTATTATTGGTTGTCTTTCCTCTAACGCCCTCCTGGTCATGACAGGGACTGACCCCGAAGCTCTTCTGGGAGCACAAGGACGCTCTGCTCACCAGTGTC
Source organism: Lentinus brumalis (assembly GCA_001792895.1). NCBI lineage: Eukaryota > Fungi > Basidiomycota > Agaricomycetes > Polyporales > Polyporaceae > Lentinus > Lentinus brumalis. Next base: position 226,081 of record MARA01000049.1, read on the forward strand.
AGAGAAGACCTGCCTTGTGCGGTCGCGAAGCTTGTCGCAGAGTCCAAGATCCTCCATGGTCGCGCCGTCTGGACGACTCTACCAACCCCCATAGCAGCCCTCCATGGACGCATCTCCATAGGAGCGGTGCCTGACATGCCGTTAGAGCTAGCGCCGACCCTGCCCGACGTCGACCGATCAGTCTCGTTCGTCGTTGTCTCAGCCACCGGCCCCTCGTCCCCACCAGGCTCCGACGCTGACAGCGACGCTAGCGACAGCACGTCCAGTGAGCCCCACGTGCTGCGACTCAGGCTCGCCGAGGGGAAGAAGGACCAATTACACTTCCTCCAGCATGTCCTTCCCGCCTCCACCCGCTACATCAACGACCGCCTGGCAGCCGGGGATGCGATATGCGTCTGTTGCGACTCAGGGAAGGATGCGGGTGTCGGGATCGCACTGGCCGCGATCCAGCTGTTCTTTGATGGCGAGGGACGGCCGCTCGAGCCCGGTACGCGAGGTAAGCCTTGTGTGCAATGCTATTGGATGCAAGCTCGGCGCTGACGGGTATTGTCCATGCCACCAGCTGCGAGTCCTAGCAAAGAGTCCATCCGGACCCGCCTGCAGTGGATTATCGCGAGCAGGCCCGCGGCGAACCCGTCGCGCGCCACGCTCAAGCGAGTGAACGAGTTCCTACTCTCGTCCCCGTCCTTCAGGCGGCGGTGAGATGAGAGCATGCGGAGCGGGTATACATTCCGAGAGTACATGTACGGTACAGGTAGCGTGAGACACGTAAGGAGATGAGGCTACCGCTCGACGGGGCTGAGTTGTACACCAGACGCTGTGCTATAGACTATCAATCTGAACCCCGCGAGCACCCCCGGCTTGAATGTCGAGGGTACGACGAGGTATCGGCCCGGCTGGAGGGTGAGCGTTTCGATGACGACGCCGGAGACGACGTCTGAGTAGGGGCCCGAGGTCGCGATGTGGCGTCCGAGCGTGGACCCGGTGGACGTGTTGAAGATGGTGAGATTGAGCGCGATGGATGGGGATGGCTCGGAGAGTTGGAGACGGAACCTGCGTGGAGGGTACATCCGTGAACGGCCGGAGATCATGCACGAACGATGACACCTACTTGAGCTGTGATGCGGCCGAGACGTTAAGCTCGTACATGGGGTTCGATGTGTACTTCCCGGAGCTCGGACCTCCTCCTGCGGACTCGGCGGTCCTGCGGCGTCGGCAAATGTGTCAGTGTCAGTGTACGTGGTCTACGCCGGTGCCAATGATCAGCATCGCACCATTTCCCGCGGACGACCTTGGAGAACATCCCAGCGCCCTCTTGCTGGATGGGCGTGATGTCGAAGCGATCTGAGCACTCCAGCCGCAGTGCGAACTTGCCGATGTGACGGGGCTCGAAGGCGGACACGACGAGCGTGTAGTCCCCCGCTGTTCCGTCGGTCAGCATCTTGATGGACCCAGGCTGCGGTGCGGTACGTACATGGTATGCGCCCGAGTGCATGTGCGTATCCGTAGCTGTAGGGTCCGGAAGAGAGCGCGAGGTCGTTATGGCCAAGTCTGGCCAACCGTCGACAGTTAGTGACTCGAAAGCGGTGTGATATCCGCAGTGCCACTGACTCGTTGATACGTCCGCCTTGGGACCAGGCGAGCAGGATGTTGACGGGGACGTGTCGGTCTGTACTTACTGTGGCGTACACAGTTGCCTTCGCATCTCGGGCATCTTTACCGCTTCGCGAGGTCGTGTCGGTACGGGGATGGACGTGCAGGTGATATTGCGGGTTGAGGTAGTAAGTCGGAAAGGTGTGGTTCCCGCCGGCACTCTTCTGAGTGAACGCCCCTTCGATCTGTCGAGGAGGTGAACCCCGTGGCCATGGCGAGTCTGAAGCACAGGTGTGGGGAAGCAGTCGCACTTACATCTTTCGTGTAAAGGAGCTTCTGCGGCGGGATTGCGGACGCCTTGTTGTTCGAGTAGACCGTGATTGTATAGCCCACATCTTCGCGTTCTCCCTCGTATGATGCCACGAGCGAGATCAAGTCCTCCCCACGAGATATGCTCTGCTTGACCTACAAGGCTGTTCAGCCTCATAATGAACCGCTTCAAGATTCATAACACTCACTAGAACGTGAGGTGAGTTGGTGTACTCTCCCTGTGTCAGTCTTTGATCAGCTACGACCCCGCCTAAGCAAGATGGATGTGACCATGGCCGGACCTTCGTAGAAAGCGCATCATCGACAACAGCGGAGGTTGTTTCACTTCCGGTATGTGCCGTGAGAGCGATATACTCGTCCTTCGACCGATGGCTGCGAACATGTCGAGTCAACAGCACCCACACTTCTTCGCCTTCCGAAACGTCCGTAGGGAGGTTCAGGTGCACTTGCATCCTCGAGTGTGTGGCTGGACGCGATCGATCAGGAATGGACGGAGGGCTCAAGGGAAGAGTGGGTGCTCACCTGAATCGGTATCCTTCCCTTTGCCATCTCGTTTCCACATTCTAAGTTCACGTCAGTCGACACTCACGCGCTGTTGTATAGTCATCTTTCGCGTACCCGTGGAAGGAGAGCTGGTGCTTGAACATGGAAGGATCCCAGCTGAGATAAATGCCGTCGAAGAGCTGGTAGACCGAATCCATCGATAGCTCAACTGTCCCTGATTTATCCTATGAGAAGTACGCCTCACTATTAGATAACCCACGAAGACTCACGTTGCGGGTTCTTGCCAAACTCCTCTGTGGGTGCGAGACCCTCATGGGCGTGCCGTGGTACCCAAGGGTCGAAGATGGTGAGTCTGCGGTCGTGCTCGGATTCACTGACACCTAAGGGCCACTATCAGCCTCGCATGCGGCGATACTTTTATGAGGAGGATTCACCGATGATAGCATAGCAGTGGGTCGGCAAGAGGGCCAGGGAGACGTCCGTTGTCCTCACTTGTTCGCCCGTACCCAGAGTGGCCACGCATGTTCCTACTTCCGATACTTAGTGACATACGCAAACCGACGAGTGTCCGTAACATACCGCTGACATAGCCCTTCATGAGCCGATTCCATGTCCCTTCGCGTTGGAAGTGGGAGCTGGTAGAAGGTAAGCAGGGGCTCCAGGAGCATAGGTTGTGCCGTACCCTTGCATGTCGAGGGCTTCCGGTATCCAACCCGCAAGTGCACTGGAGCAGCGAATTTGAGCTCAGAAAGGCGACGACGAGATTGCAAGCTCACTGGAGGTCCGTACTCGAATCTCTGCGTAGATGTCAATCGATGGCCGAGGGCAGTGCTGAAGAGTAAACCTACGATCCAACAAAGTCATATCCGCCAGCGAGCTTCATGTACTGCGACCTAGACTTCAGATGCGGCAAGCGTGGTTGATTCGAACGGTACTTACAGCCTTCTCAATGAGAGACGGCCACATCTGTCCCTTGGTCCTCGTCGAGACACACATGAGTGTTCCATCTGGATATACAGGTAACTGGTCGTCGATGCCTTGTAAAATCATGAGCCGGGCGGCGTAAACATGCAAGGCGTCACGCACTGATCTGAAACATGGTTCCAGAAGAAGTATATCAGGATCCGCTGGGACAGGATGGCCACGGATACATACACGTCGGAAAGTCCCGTTAAACAGAAGTTTGCATTGGAACTGCCCGGATTCTGCTTGTGGGTGCAAAGACGATAGGATCATCTGGAACAGGAGTCAACTCCTTACTCGCAAACCCGACGAGACAAGGTGGACCTTGGAACTAAAGCGGCGATCATGGTCAATCGCAACGACCAACGCAGCGCACACCGAGCAGTCTGAGACGATGTGTTGCGTGACATCTTGCGGATCCAGACCATCCCCTTCTTGAGGTCGGTGTTCGTGAGAAGAACGGGGTCTGCACCATTTCGCGGCTTGTTCAACTTGTTCTGCAGACAGAGGCGGTTGTCTGAGAACGACATGAGTAATGCGAGTCCGTTATACAACCGGTGGATATTAGCCTACTCCGATGAAGGGGTTGAGGATTCTTGGGAGTCCCAAGGCGGAACAAACCCTTGGTTGATGAGTGACGACCTTCGGATCACGTACATCTGCTCCCCTAAAAATATGCCAGACCGTCAGCGTCGTTATCAGGCATAGCTCATGGAGCAAGATCAAGTCACCTGGCGATAGCTCGTCTTTCACGACTGGGGTGAGATCCTGCTTGATCGCTTTGATTTTTTCCGCACGCTCCAGTGACTTAGTCGCCTCTGCTTTGTAGAGACTGCGTAGTTTTACATCTGCAGTGCCATTGCTGAGGAGGAGGTACTGTTCCGTTGCCTTCACATACATCCGGAACGCCTTGTTGAAGTCCTTGGCCAGTTCCGCGACTGCGCCCTTATGATAGGAGTCCTGAGGCATTGTGAGGGCGATATGCATAGGATGGAGATGGTTGACTTGCCTGTGCTTCCTGCACGCTCGCTGCTGTGGCTCCCGTTGACACCATGGTGCAGACTAGCCTAGGCTCGCTTGTCAGCCCAGACGACGACGACTGTAGCAGAAAGTGCGCTGCTCCTTAAGCACTGTGGCGCCTCCACTGCCAAGGAGATACGAAAGATATCGACGGTTTCAACAGGGATTGTAAAGTCCGCCAGTGCAGGGCGACGCGAGGAAGAGGGCCCAGGATGGCGCAGTGGTCGGGAAAAAATATCTCTTACGAGAGTGGCATGGACACGTCCGGGATCGAACCGGACCCCTCTCGCAGATGCATCGAATGCTAAGCGAGCGTGATAACCAACTACACCACGTGCCCTTCTCATTGCTGCAAATGTTGTTGTCTACGATAGACAGGCATGTAAAGGAGCTCATTGACGAATCAGTGTGAATGCGCCCGCTGCGGTCGTCCTCCCCCACTCAATAGACCCGTCAATCGTCTGCCTAGGGGAGACAAGCCCGCTGCCAGCACAATTCTTGTGTCTGGACTCTTGACATGATCTTCCACAATGCCGCTGTCCGGCGAATGTCAGGCCTGGATGCCAGCAATCTCTATATGGCTCTCTGAATATGAACCGATGCACATCAGTGGTCGCGCAAAATCCAGATCAACGAGCAGTAAGATACTCAGTTGCATTCTCGATCCTGATTCCTGATGAAATTGAAAGTTCATCCCAAGCTCCTCAGCTCTTCAAGCTGCTTTGTACTATGCATATTTTTTGAACTCGGTCTACCACTGGCATTGGTGTATTCCAGAAAATCCAGCTCCCTTTGTAACACGGACAAGATGTCGGTATCAAGCCGAGACTTGGCTTAGACCATGGTTCACAATCGCGAGCCCACACAGCCCGCGCTGCAAGACCACTCTCGTCCCAGACGCCTTCGGACGTGAGTCTTAGGCTGGCTATAGCTGGCTATGCCTTCCTCGAGGTGCGAAGTTTGCCCGAACGTAGTCGCACTGACTCCCCATGCATCGCCGGGCCACGCATCCAACACATGACTACTCTGGTAGCGCTACTGCAGCCTCAGGCTGCAGCTCGAGTCATGTACCAGTCGACGACGTCCATATCAAATTTCCGATGTCACTTGGTGAGTGTGTCGTGGAGACTGATGTGGTCAACTGAGATCTATCGAAGGCAAACTCTATCAGTCGGAGCATGGTGTTCCCGCAGCGCTGGTTACACGTTGACGTCCGCCGACCGTGTACTATATATGTAGGTGATGACTGCCTCTGATTGCCTCTGTCCTACCCCCCTTGCTTCCGCCATGAGCGAGCTACAGCACTCCGCCCCAGCGCTGAATCCGCTGACGTCGGAGGGTGAGCCTTTCTGGCCGCCCTCCGATGGCTTCATTGCCCCGCCCGTCTGGAGGGCACCGTTGTCCTCGAGACTGCGATCGACAACACTAACGTTGTCAACTCTAGAGACCTCGCCTCCGCATGGGCTCAGCTATCTGCAGTATCCGTGGAGGCAGCGCTTGTTGGACGACCGGATGTCTTCGATTTTGCGAACAACGATTCCCTCCTCTTCGCCGCCATCCGCTCTCCAGTCAAGGTGGCCGTTCCCGACTCCATCGAGATCGAAAAACTAGGGCTTCCGAATTACACCACAGTCGCTAGTCACGATTGCCCCATCGTCGTCGACAACCCGGTGATCTTCACGCCAGAGTTCGAGGAGGAACGCCGGCGCGAGCACAGAGCGAAGGACATACACCCTCCCACACCCACTGACACCGCGCCCTCAGAGAAGCTTCCCCAGAACTCTCAGGACACACCATCGCCCCAAGATGACATGGACACTCTGAGGATCATGCAGTGGAAGACGATCGGGGTCGTTTACGTGACCATGTCGTCCATCCCGCGGGAGGTGTATGTCGGCGTCTTCATCCTCCCGCCCTACCGCAGTCGGGGCTGTGGCATGCGTGCCTGTGCGCTCGCGGTGCAGTGGGCGATCGAGACCATCGATGCACACCGGGTGCAGGCCCGCATCATGTCCTCGCCTTCTCGCGAGAGCGCGCAACGCCTCTTCACTGCGCTCGGCTTCGCACACGAAGGGATCCAGCGCCGCGCAGTGTGCGACGCAGCCGGCGCCTGGGCGGACATCACGCACATGGGAATCGTCGACGTGGACTGGGTCGTCCGCAAGCGGCGGCGTGCTGCGCCGCGGAACCTGTGGGACGAGCTGTTCGAACGCCACCAGCGCGAGCGCGAGGAGCTCCTGCGGTGGGAGGCGAACGAGAGCAGCATGCGCATCCGGAGGACGAGCAGCATGGAGACTGTGCGCATGGAGCCGGAGCCGGAACGGTACTTCTTTTTCTCCAGTGTCTCTTCATGCGCCGACACGGACACCCGCTCACCCTCCCCTATTTCCTCGACGTCTGCGGCATCTTCTGCAGCCTCTCTTGCGCCCACGCCCTCTTCTGATTGGCAGGACCACTTCGACTTTGACTTCGACTCGGTTTCTGAATGGAGGAACCATCATCCCGCGCCAGACAGCGACGCAGGGGACCGGTTCTCCGATACGGAATGGGTTCTAGGCGAGCATGGCTCTGACCCCTCACTCTCCCCGGACGAACCGCATTCGCGCCCGCTCTCGGCGGCAAGCTGGTCGTCATTTGAAAGCGTCGGATCGGCCGCGACGTTCTCGTCTGGTATGCATAGTCTGGCGGACGGAGAGACTCGAATGGGAGTCTGAACAAAACCTCTCTGTGTTCCACTGACTGTGTCTGCATAGGTCTTCCTTCGTGTATTGCTAGCCACGAGCGTCCGGATTGAATGTCATACACGCCTCATCGCCTTACGGACGGAATAATACCGGCGTGTTTGTGCCACAGCATGCGCGTCCAGTTACACAGCCTCTGAGAAGCACCGGGCGGATGGGACCTTGGGATGTTGCAGCAATGCCCTACTCCTCCTTGTTGACACATTACCGACACCCCTCGCCGCAAGCACTACCTGTGAGCAACTTTCGCGGTGCTCGTTTGCTACCATGAGGTCACTGACGTTCGATGCCAACTTACTAGGCCGTTGCCTCTCCGCTTCCTTCTCTCTATTCTGACAAAAGCGACTCCAAAGCTTGTGCACGGCCACCACCAATATTATATCAATGTGGGTCCGTATGCCCTTCGGGGTTCTCGCCTGCTTCCTCACTTTCCGTATCTATGGGCAGCTGCATGCACAAGAAGTTAGGATCGTTCATCTCTCATCTCGAAAGCCTTGGCGTGTTCAACATGCTCAATGCGCACTTTGCCATCGACATGTATGCCACATGAGTGTGACTGCGACCTGAAATAGGAGAATATTCATCAGTAACTTGAACCGTATTGTCTACGGACCCATGGAGACTCAGATGGCGATGGAACTTCATTTCATAAGTATGTCGGTACTGCTCTCCTTCATGTGAGTGCCCCAGGAAGCGGCAAGGGGCAGCGATGAACATTAATGCGACTTACAAGGTCGTATTCGAACAACGCATGTAGTACTGAGTCCTCCTCCTTCCTGCCCATGAATCCCCTCGCGAATATGTAGAGATACTGACATCAGAGTCAAGAGTTCGCCGGGCGTCGGGCGCTCCGTCGAGCGCGTCGTAGAGCGTCGTCCGCAACAGCGCCCAGATCCTTGCTTTCAGCCATCACGTCTGTCTCTCGACGTGCACCCTGCCTTCATACATATTCACCATGAGTTTGCCTGCATGTACTCCGCCGTCGATACTGGGAACATCGCCGTAGACGTTGAGTTCATCGTCCCGACTTGTGCACCTCCCGCAACGCAGCAGAACACGTTCCTTGCTAGCCTGATGGAAATGCTCCGAAGAACGTCAGGCGTGGAAATGACGGTTGAATCAATCATGGTACGCCCATATAGCTCACGTTTCCCGAGTTCGAACGTTCGCACCCTCCGAACCATCCGTCTGCCATGTTCAAGTCGCGCGTTGCTGCAACTGTCGTCCCAGGTGAGTGGCGGAACCATCAGTGCGGGCGGAGGCTGAACAACGACCCAGCAACTACCCCGGATGATGCGATGAAGCAGGCTTTGCTTGCTGTTGTGCAGGTATGGTTGGACCGGCTGCAGCAGCAGGCCGTGGTGGTGAGTACTTCACGCTCGAGCATGGATCAGCCTGCTAATGAGCGCATAGACGACATTTTTCGTCTCGATTGACAGCCTGTTGTTCTCACTCACCTCCAGTACGCGGAGCAACAACTTGACGGACTGGTCTAACCGCGATATGGTTATCAATGCGAGCCTCGGCGGGGCAATCATCTTCCACGTCTGTGGCGGTGAGTAGTCAGAACGCTCCCATACGAGGAGCGGCCCCAAGTGATTGTTTTCTGTGACAGCTATCGTGGCATATGTAGCCTCCTTCGTCCTGATCCGCTACCGACTCAACGACGCGGAGAAGAAGGAGGAAGGCGCAGTCAAGGAGCCACACTCACGAAGTCGCGCTCCCTCCACGTCCCGCAACGCGACGGAGAAACGCCGCACTCGCCAGAGCTCTCAACAACACAGTCACCGGCCCTCCGCCTCCATGGGCTCGACGCTGGGCCCATCCTCGCCCATCGACGCCATCGCCGATTTTCCGACGGAGGTGTTCACAGACCTGCGCGGGCTTGTCAGCGTGTACCGCACGCACCCGCTGTGGTTCCTCCGCTGCGGCGCGCCTCGCAAGCCACAGCGGTCGCGCGATATGGACCCTGAAGCGTCCGTGGCGGACGATGCCACCGCGATGCTGAAGGGCATGGTCGGCGTGCTGGCACGTGCACATACGGTCTGTGCGGGCATGTCGAGCCTCGGGTTCGTGCTGGCGTTGCTGGGCATCCTGACGTACTCGTGGACCGCGGTGCCTATTGCGCTGAGCATCTTCGCGAGTGCGTGCATGGGCGCGTGCGGGATCGCGGCGGTTTATGCGCTTTGGTGAACTCGTTTTGATGATCTTCATGATACTGAGAGGATAGGTCGGATGAAACTTTTGTACGACTGAATGTCTGCTCGAACGAAAGCTATGCAATGGCTACATCGATATCCGCAGCTCGAGTTGTGTGTGCGCTTGATTGATACTGTGAGTACCGTCTTCACGCATTGACCTGATCGACCTTCTCTGAGTTCGGGACAGCGCAGAGCCTCGCTGAGTCGCAGCCAAGCTGCAGCCGAAGCCGTCAAGGATCCCGCATACACCGCAGTTTGAGCCACACCTGCAGGAACTTGGCACGTTCATTGGTCCTCAGTCCTCATTTCGATGTATCTGTCCCTTATATTGACGATGACTACTCGCGCGCCCACACAGCCCTTGTCCCGTGAGCCTCCAAACTACCGCAGCAACCGACTTGCCCTGCCATGCTCCTGCGTTTCGAAGCTTCTAAAAGGCGCTGGCCTGCTGCAGTTCTGCGGGCATGCGCTCCTGCCGCCTGCGTGTCTGCTATGCCCTCGAAGCTCATATAGGGTGCGTCGCCTCGTATCCGCCCTCCAGCTCGAGCGAAGCCTTCATCTAGCGTCGTCTGCTCTTGCTGTCATCTGGCTTCTCCGCACATCGCCATGTCTACTACCTTTGCGGGTGCTTTGCGGTCGCCGGCCGGATATAACTGGAGATTCGATCGCTCGTCGCTTTCTGGGGGAGTGAAGTGTTCCATGGTGACCGATCAGCGTTCCAAGCCGCCATCGTTTTGGGGTACGTTGCGTCGCTACCTGCCCACATTTCATGATCACGAACTGATAATTCCAACTTGCAGAGCCGCGACCCCCGGGCTCGCTGCCTCCTCAAGATACAAGTGATAACCCTGTACTTTCCTCGGCAGGAGATGCGCTGCGCGCGCGAGCCGTTCACCAATCCCTCGCTGACCCCAGGCCACCTCCGGAAGGGAACCCCGAGCCACACCCTCTCGCGCGCCGCAGTACTTCGCAAAGCTTACCCCCGACACCCACCTCAGACCAGTCGTCCACCCAGACGTATGCGACGCCCCGTAGTGCGTCTCTACCGACGGGCAAGGGAAGCCCAGGCAACCTCAATGTGGAAGCGACCGAATTCGTGCCCGGGACTGTTGTGGTTCCCATGGCGGAAATTAACCTCAACGACTACATGAAGCTCGCGGCACCCACCTGCTCGTCTTCCCGCCAGCAATGCTCTGGGGCACCTCCGCCTGTGGAGAATTGGACGCCATCGGATGAGGAGGACGTGGAGAAGCAGTGGCAGGAGCAGGCGAGACTGCATATGAAGGATGGCTCAGCTATCCTCCACTTCACGCCCGGTACGGCTGAGGCCGGACCATCCGGGCGCAAGGCAGGGGTGGAGACCACCAGCGTGGAGACACGGCGTAACCTGTCACTGTCTCAGGGTTCGCATCCCCTGCTTCAGAGGGTCCAGATAGAGTCAGCGCTGTCTTTCGTCGGACTGGCGTTGAGTCGCGCGAAGCCTCTCGAGGACTTGGACACAGTGTCATACCCCGCGACCATCAGACGCGTTGATCCTACTATCAATCGTGATGCAACGCACGGCAGGTTCCGGTATGTCAATGAAGCTTGGTCTTCGACGGTTACTGACGCGCATTGTTCTAGGTACGACCGGGAATTCCTGCTGCAGTTCCAGGACGTGTGCAAGATGAAACCCGCATCGTCCCCCCAAGCCGATGTGAGAGTTCTCGAAAGGATTTATTATGGCAGCGAGCGGCCGCCTTCGGACATTACCTCGTGGCCCAAGTCTCGGCGAAAGCCCCGCCCTTCGCCTGCCGCTCGTGTTGTCGGACTCGCCTTCGGGACCGCGCAAGCAGTCGCAGGCAGCGACGACGTCCGGATCGCTCCATCCGCCGTTCCCCTCGCCGAAGGGCATGGCATCGCTACGCGTCCTCGAGTACCTTCTCCGGGGAGTGAATTTACTTGCGACTCGCCGACCATCGCAGGGACCACTACCGAAGGGAGCGAGTCCTATCTCACCGCACACGACCCCGACTCCGTCGACAATTCACGAGCCGGCAAGAGCATAGATGAGAAGCAGCGGGAAGCACGTGTGGACGAGCTCGAGAAACGCGTTGCTTTCTTGGTCCGGGAGGTGGAGTCGCTGCGTGGTGAGATTAAACAACTACGGGCGCATTTACCGGGGTGGTAGAAGCTGAGGAGCTGGCTTTGATGTGGTTCCCGGCTCCCGAGAGTCAGAGTGCATCGCGCATCACTTCCTGCCGTCCTTGTATATCCCGATGGTACCAATAGCGTGGTATGTCAGGTTGATTATGTATGACGATGTTGTTTAAGCGATGCGACGAAGGACCGCGGTGAACTTGTATACGTAACATATGTCAACGCCCGTCTCACGGCCGGCTTAAGCTTGTACTTGACTCTCACCACACACAGACCTGAACTTGTCCTCATATTCATCCTCTTCTCGAGCAACTTCAACCAATCATTCCGTGTCAGCGCCTCGCTCCAGACTGTCGACCGCAACTATGTACCATTGCCGATGACGGTGAACGCCACCGGCATTCGATTGCTTTCAACCGCAGTTCGACCGCAGTCCTACTGCCAGCAAGTAATGACACCTAGGTTTCACTTCAAGGTATGCTTCCGTGAAGCTCTGTCGCGTGGCACTACGATGTCAACATGTTCCCTATTACCTGATCGGCCCGTCGATCATATAGCGACGGTACGCCACAGATCGACACGTCTTGCATTCTGAGTTCCACTTCCGTCTCCTTCAATCCCCCGCTACACATGCTTCTTGCTCATATTTATGGTTATCTCTGCCGCAGGTACACACTCGACAATCTAGCAGCAAGCCTGAGGCCCGAGGCCCGAGGCGAGCACTGGCTTTCCGGCATGCCGTTCATCCCGATACGGCGCGAATGACGCACAGCTATAGCGAAATTCGGCAGAGTAGCAGTAATAGCAGGCCCGCAAGTCGCGCGAGACTCCCGCTATAGGTACGCACTCTGCATCGTGATAACCCCCACACGCCTAGAGGCCATGAACAGACGTCGTCGAGCACAATCAGGCAGTTTCATGGAGTACAGTCAATCATTCCCTCCATCGTGTGTAAGTAATTGTACAGTGAACTATGATGAGTACTCTACATGGCCAGCGGAACCGGCGAGTGCCCTCCATGCACCTTCCTAATTGGAGCTCACGATAACGTACTGGTACGACCAAGATGGCATACACCCTGCCCATAGTACCATGATCGGTCAGCCATCCCAGGTGTAGCCATTTGCAGGAGCCACCCATCCATGCGTTCGCAGTACGTTCACGTCCTACCAGGAGGTGAATGATTCATCCGACTCTTCCAGGGGAGGCCACGTACCTGTATCATGACGCGTTCACGGCGTTCGATGGACGAGCTCTGCCGAAGCTCCTCCAACCGCGAGAAGTAGACATGCATGTGCGCGCGAACCTTTGGGGTATCGAGGGCCCGACCAACAACGGTCAGAAGCGTGCACAAGCACTCGATCGCCCCGAGGTTCAAGTTCTCTGCCTTCGTGAGTAATGTTTCGATACTCTTGTGTATGATACGCTCCGTTAGCATCTGCACTATGAATAGCTCGCCCATGAAAGCGACTAAGTTCACGTTGTGACGCCCTGCCTCCTGCGCGGTGCGGCCATCGTCATATGGCGAGCTCTCTTCGACCTCAGCTGTATTCAGCGGAAGCTCATTCTTCCCAACCGCCTCGGAGGCATGCGCCGTCGCCCCCCAAGCTCGCTCGAAATTCTCTTTGCAGCGGCTGAGGAGATACTTGCGGATGAGCTGGCCGCCCGCGATAGGTTTGCCCTGTGCGTCCCTGATGTCCGCATCCCGGACACTCGGGCTGATCTGCTCCATCATTGTCCTGCACAGGCGTGCATACACGGTTGCGGACGAGGTCCAGTGCTCTTGCATCGCCCGGTCGTACACGAGCGCCACCACTGCTGGTAGCGTCCCACCGTCTTTCGAATGCTCTGATCGACGATTGACGTAGGTGATAATCTGGTCAGAAATCGGGTCGAACGGCCCCGTCATGAGCTCGTCCAGGAGTGCGCGAAGTGTCCCGTCACGTGGATTTGTATGGAGCGACTCTCCGTCCTTGGTCGTGCTCGCCTCGAGGAGATGGCCGACGGAGAGCATGCGCTGCGAGTCGCATTCGAAGTTGGCTGGAAGTGGCGAGGTCCGACCCGGGGAGCTGACTGGGCTCGACAGACCTGCTTCGATGCTAACCGTCACCCTTCCCCGCCTGCCCCGCTTAGCTCGTGTACGGCCGCCCTTAGAGTGACTGGGGATGTCGACTGTCGATTTGATAATCGTGCGGGAGGGGCGACCGAGTGGTATGCAGGCAGTTTCGCCGGAGATAGGTGTGGGTGGGGACAGCTGAGCCTCGCTTGACCTTCTCTGCTTGGACTCGGAGGGCGTGACGCCAACCCTGTCGGAACTGAGACCCTCTGTGGCTTGGAGGAAGGCAGGCGTGACAGCGGAAGATGAGCGACGGCCGTGCGAGCCACGAGGCGGAATTGCACGTGCGGTGAGACCGAGGGTGTCTAGCGCAGGTAGGGAGTCTGGCTTCGCCGTACAAATCGACATGAATTGGAGGAGGAAATCTCGGTCGTAGCTGCAAGAAAGCAGCTGTCAGTACTTGATCAACATCGGCCATGAAGATACATACCGATACTTGCCCGGCAGGGCGTTCTTGTCGAGCCCAGGTTTCGGTCCCTTGTAGCCCTCGGGATATCTCATCCTCCCGATATCCATGATGAAATGAGCATTCTCCAGCACAGACGGTGAGGCGATAACGCGCGGGGAGGTATTCGGATGTGGAGACAGCGGAGTTGCACGGTCGATCGCTGAATCCACGACTGCAGCTGATTCTGGCATATTGGAATAAAGCGTTGGCGTTGCCCCGGACGACGAGATGGAGCGTGGCTGACCGGACAATGACTGGAAGTCTTGAGTGGTGCAAATGGCGAACTACCGCAGCACGCCGCTCTGAAGCAGCGTGGCTCCGGCCTCGTGGCTTCGGCGTCCGTCAGGGTGCCTTTGCAGGCGTGTGCGAAAGCGGATGGAAGACCTTAACAAGGTGAGGCGGACTAATCGTCGTTAGCTTGAGCTCAGAGGTTGGCTTAATGTCGCTGGAAGAGGCACGGCCATCTTGCACATGGTGCAGGTACAGTTGACAAGACGCGAGGCATCTGTCAGTATGCTGTGGGTAGTAGTCCTCAGTCATGTAATGGGAAAGTTAAGAGCTTCGTGCTGAACATGAATCTCGCCGAATCTCACGCCGAATGCAGACAGGTCAAGTTTCTGCGCCAAGACGAGTCCAGACTCACGTAGATCATAGGGGAATCTATTGAGACACAATCAGTAGACGAGAAAACGGAGGGTGTGGGGAAGAAGAGCAGTACAGGCCTCCCTGAGCGGGGTGAATTTCCGACATCGCGACGTTCGCCGCACTAATCTTCGAAAATTCAATGAAATGAACGTGTGGTTAGTGTAGCATTGTACAGGGTCTGGTACAAACGGGTCGTCGTATTAGTCCATGTCAAGTGCGTCAAGCACGCACAATCCGCGTCCCCCTGGGCCCTCTCACTCGACGCCTTCAATTGATACTCGGCTTTTGCTGGACGACGAAGCACAGGGAGAGCTCATGCTCTGCGCTCCGGATCGCGAGTGCGTCTGTCGCCCCACAAACCGGTGTTGAAGACGCTACGAACGTCGAGCAAGCCGAGGATCGCGGCTGAGAGGAATTCGGGCGCGGAATGGAAGATGTAGAACGTAGTCTTGGACTGTGCCGAGTTCAGTGAGCCCGGTCCTTCGGAAAGAAGTGACGTTGTCGAGAAGCGCAGCACGTAGAGACGGTATATCGGGACTGCCGACTGAGGCGACACGTTAACCACAGGTCGGAGAGCATGGACCGGAAACACTTACGACGAGAGTGGCAATGAGGACGATCCACATCGTAGCGCTCCGGCGAATGCGGGGGATGGAGTAGCAGGCCCATACGGCACCGTGTGCAAGTCCCGTAAACAGGGCGAGCGCTATCGCCGCGCTGGCATTCCTGACGATGCCGGCAGCCTTCGAGTTAGTGTGAGTACGTACTTGGGTAGTGACGACATACCATAGTCCCCGTACGGTATCCCCATCCGCCTTGTTCTTGAGAACTCTGGAGTACTGAACGCTCGCAACGATGCCTATGGTGATCGTCACCCAGAACAAAGCCGTTACCCCAAGCATGGTCAGGCGGATGACCTTCCGTGCTCGAGGATAATCCTCGAGGTCGAGCGTCGCGAGGTAGGACGCATCCGATCCGTTATCGGGCTTGTTGTCCTTGTTCACCTTCGCCTCTCGGGCCAGCACATCGGAGCCCTTCGTCCCGTTGACCAGCACAGCACGAGCGAGGCCCATGAGGTCCTGGCCGATGGTGATGAAGCCGCCGGCGAGCGTCACCTGGAAGTACGTATTGAGGGCCTTGCTCTCGCGCGGCCCAGCATGTTGGGCTGCATACGCGCGAAGGGCGTAGAAGACAGTCCTGTTCGCCATGAAGATCCGATTAGCACTTTGACCATCATACGAAGTATGAGGGCCGCTTACCGTTCTATGGTGAAGATGGACATGCCGATGAGGAGGTAGGTGCGCGTGCGCGGGTGAGCCATGCGCCACACAAAGATGGGGATGAGGAGGGCATGGAGGATGGAAAATAGTACCGATGGCGCGAAGTCGATTGGGAAGGGGACACCACCTATAGGAGAGGGGATTTCATGAGTCGGATTAGAATTCATGAGGAGAACGGGGTGAGTAGAAAGATCGAGGCAGAAGACGAGGCAGTTGAGGAAGGGAACAGGAGAGAAGTCTACGATACCAACCAGTCTGCGGTCGCCTTTAATTGATGCGTAACTGACAACGTCCAAGAGTCTGCAAGCCTCCAGGAGATCCGGGGAGGAGGAGCGTGGTTCGGGTATCCGGAGCGTCCTACGAATCTCAATTACGCAATCCACTTCCCACGGCCGTACTTACTTACTTCACGCATCCACCTTGTTACGTCGTCAACAAGACCGCCAGTAAGTATGGTCCTCACGAAGGTGTGTAGCATGGTATATATCTCTCTTGCCACCGACGTTCGCTCTCAAAGTTCACTGAAACAACCTGCATGTTATAGACGCCTGACTGTGAGCCGTCGGTGTTGCTGTACCCCGCATGCAACCGTCACTACACACCCGAGTCGCACAGTTACGGTGACACAGCCTTTGCGACTCCAGACGGTACGTGTACTTACTTCGGAATTTGCGCAGTTCCCAATACCTCGCGCTTCTAGACCTTCCGGCTCCTCTGCGCCGCAGTACTCGTCACGATAATACGCTCCGGATTGCATCGCGATGACTCACGCGTGCATCACAACCTGAACGCAGCACGGCAGGAATACCCGCTTCGGGACGGGCGAAAAGGCGACAAGTGTACGCCGCGCGAGGATACCTTTTGTCTCATTTGAGAGCGCGACAGGCCAAACCGTTCCCTTTCAGCCTGAAACCTGGCCGAAAGGCAACCTCACGCGGCGACGATTTTTCGGCCTTTTGCATGCCTTTTGTCCCGTCCCAAACGCAGGGATGCCTGCCGTGCAGCATCGTCTCCTATCGTCTCCCGATCATGGTTCTTAGTTACCCTGGATCATCGTAACGAAGTGGAAAGCATGCGTCTAGTCTATCCAGTCATTCTCTTCGCGATACACGTGAGGGACGGAGGGCCGCAAGAGCACAACGAGCAATAGACTCGACGTCGCGAAGGCAACAAGGTTCAGTACCCGTGAGCCTGTAGAACCCCACTCATGAGAGACTTATTACCAATCCTCCATCTAGTAATAGCCGTGGACACTGGAAGTTGGGAGCGTATATACTTATATCGGCGTTCGAGCGAAACCCAACGGGAAGTCAGCCGTCCAAGTCGTCGACAGCTACGCAACCAGAATCCGCCATGTCACCACAAGGTCTCCTCTTCGTGCCCAGCGAGGTCGGGCCCAACCTCTCCGAAGCCGAATTCAACGACTGGTACGACAACGAGCACGTCCCCCTCCGCATGGCCATCCCCTCCATCCACACGACCTCGCGCTGGGTCGCCGTCGACGACAAGCGGCCCTTCCACCTCGCACTCTACGACCTCGAATCCTGCGAGGTGCTCAAGCAGCCGCCCTACAGCACCCTTGCGAGCACCGCCAGCGAGCGGGAGCGCGACGTCTTCCGGCGCGTGCAGCTGCTCGACCGCCGCACCTACGACCGCATCGAGCCGGACGTCGTCCCGCCGGCAGCGGGGTACGACGAGCGTGCCCCGGGGCCGGTCCTCATCACGATGGAGATCGAGGTCAAGCCTGAGCTCGAGGACGAGCTCAACCGCTGGTACCGCGAGGAGCACATCGAACTCCTTGCGAAGGTGCCGGGATGGCGCCGGACGCGGCGGTTCGTCTTGCGGGAGACGGGACCGGCAAAGGGGAGCGACGCGGCGGAGGTCACGGCGAAGGGGAAGAAGCCGAAGTATCTTGCGGTGCATGAGTGGGAGTCGATGGCGAGTTTCGAGACGGCGGAGTTCAAGCACGCGACGAGCACTCCGTGGAGGATGAAGATGTTTGGGAGCGCCGATACTTGGCATGGGAGGACGTATAAGTTGACGAGGGCTTGGGCGCAGCAATGAAGAAGAGGAAGCTAGGAGGTGGCTCAACGATCACGGACGATGCATGATCTCATCAAATGCTGTCATGTCAGACTATACTATGAGATTTACTTGCCTTTCTGCCCAGCATCAACTTCGTTATGGACTAGCCTATTTGTGGTCTGCGGTGTGACGGTGAGCAGCGACGCGAGATCCCTGTACAAGTCACGACGATTCCCTCTATGTAGGGTCCTCGGCTCATAAGATGTAACGCGGAAGCTGATGATGGCCACGAGTGGGCGACAGCTTTGCGCCCTGTCTCTAAAGCAGCGGAAGGGGGTTGGTCTTGGCTCCCGATATCCCGTCAATCCGACGAGGTCGCCGCAAGCCTGCGAGAGTACTTAAGGCACTCTTGCCTGCATGCGCAAAGATGCCAGCCCTGAGTCGAAAGTTACCTTACGGGCGGGAGCACATTCCAAGACCTGAGAAAGCGTTCAGGTAGCCCGTGATGAATCCAAACCCATATGGTGAATACACAACAAAGAGCATGACGCGATATGCTACAACGCCCCAGAAGAGCCCGCTTCTGAGGGCAAGGACACAAGACAGGATGGAAAAGACCACACCCCACGACGCGTGAACCCCTACTTCTCCTCCGGACCGCGTTCATAACGTATTGGCGATCACCCACGCCTCATTCCTGAACGCATTCACCGCGTCGCTGTCACCCTCCCAGTCCGGACGGTATCCAACCTGCCGCTCCCGCCTTGCCAAATGGCCAGCGAGCTCAGAGAATCCAACTGCGCATTCGCGGTGACCCTGCGGGAACGCGTACAGAGCCTCACGATGCGTGAAGATGGTCTCGAGGTAGTCGCCGGTAGTGGTGCTGTACACCCCGGAGCGGATCTGGCCGAGTATGGCCTGCAGATACGCGCATCCGCAGATGGGAGGAGATAACGGCGCCACGGCGGGCGCGGTGGTGTTGGAGTTCGAAGAGTTGGCGGTGATTGGCTGATGTCGTGTGATTGTGGTTAGTTCGACGAAAGCGCGGAATGCAGAGGAAAGGAGCGTACCTGATAGGTCGAGTCCTCGCTGTCGGAGGAGGAGGAGTCTGACATGGCTGCGTCGTCGACGGGACGTGTTCGCGCTGTCTGCGAGAGCTCTTCGCTTGCCTTTCTCCATGAACAGATGAATTCGTCAGTATCACCGTTCCTGCAAGAGACGGACACAATTCGAACTCACAAATGCAAGCTTGCGCTGGCTGTCCAGTGACATTGTCCCCAGCAGCTGGGCTAGCTGCATATCGATCTCCATGAACTGCGAACGTACTGATATCAGTACCAAGCTGTTTGATACATAGCACGATAACGTACGCTGGATGGGCCGTTCATTGCTCTGAGGCTCTTGTGGAATAATCAAAATGTCTGAAGTAGACTTGTTCGCGGTTCGCGGTCAAGGATACGGATAGCCTGACTGCGGTTCGTAGTGCTTTATGGCTCGCTGCTAACATGCGCTACACAACCGTTGGCCTCATGGGCGGAGTCGGGATCAGCCGATATCGGATGGCAGGCAGCCTTGAAGTAGAGCTCGTCTCCAGTACTGTCGTCGTCGATGATCTCGACGATCGCCATGGGCTGCGAGTAGATCCGAGCACCATACGGGCAGGGGTTCTGAGTGCGTCAACGTGTAAGACTCAAAGAGGGCAAGTTATAGCAGGCGCTGGGGAGTGAGGAGCTTGATCAAGTCAGCTGTAATAGCGTGTAATCGGAGTTGAACCGAGCCATATATTTGCGTGCTTACAGTAGCTGATCGGAGTCAGGCGGACTGCGAATACTGGGATTGGCGCCACTGCAGCGCCTTCAGCTTAACCTTCAATGCGAACGGTCATGGCCTCGAATCTCGATTCCTATGTGAAGGCTTCCAAACCACCTCCCAAAGCACTCGCGACTTCCCAAGAAATACGCGACAGAGGGTCAACGTTTCTGGCCACAGTGTACGCGGCGACGAGCCCCGAAGAAGCCCGCAAAGCCATCAACCATCTCAAGAATGTCACACACGGTGCTCGACCTGCAACGCACGAGATTGCGGCATGGCGATGCATGGTGCTCAAGCCCCAGAGAGATGGACTTGGGGGCCCGGACGACTTCGAGGTCGTTAGCGGTTCTGACGACGACGGCGAGAAGTACGCCGGAGGGCGCGTGCTCAAGGTCATGCAGGCCGAGGGCGTCATCGATGCCGTGGTCGTCGTCAGTCGTTGGTATGATTTGCTTGAGCAAAGTAGTTTTTCAGAGAGGTCACTGACGGGATGCGTGTGACATCAGGTTCGGAGGAGAGATGCTCGGCCGTGTGCGTTTCGACCACATCGAGATGTGCGCGCGGGAGGTCTGCCATGCATTCCGACGCAAGGACGACATGGCTACTTGCATCGCTACTCTGGCGTCCTTGGACCAGACGCTTGCGTCACTACGCACACAGCTGGCCGCGGCGACTCGGACAGCGGACACCAACGACGCCAAGGGAACCGGGGAGGATAACTCGACCGTGGACGGGAGTGTCGTCATTGCCAAGAAGCCAACTGATTCTTCCTACTCTGCGCTCGAGGAGTCGCTCGACGTTGCAAAGGCGAAGCGTCTTATCGCCGCAAGAGAGAACTCTATCAGGAGCGTCAGAGTTGCGCTGAAGAAGGCCCAGGGCAAGACAGCATAATCAGGGTTCTCCTGCCACGCCACTCTTCTTCTAAGGGCGCACTACAGGATGAACAGACCGCTGTATCACACCGCAGCGATGGTATAACGACGCCGCTATTCCGCACCTAACTCGCACGAGACAACCGCGGTCCCTCCGGCCCTGCCAGCATCCTGTACTCCTTTTATCACACCATGCTCTGAAACTTCCGCACCGTCGTGGAGAGGAGAGTCGCAGAGGGAAATATCCTCTAAATGCTACGTCCACCTCGGTGCGGTTTGTGAATGTTATTCTACACCTGCCTTCCTCGCTGATACTTTGTCATTTCAGTTGTCATCGGAGGCAAGTTTCCTTGCGGTCGTTGTCCACACCAGCACCCGTACATTGTCTGCCATCACGCAAGTCGGTGAATATTCGAGAGGGCTACCTACAAGGGCAGACAACCCACCATCGCACACCGAGATATCTTCCTACCACTCTACGAGAACAAGCCGCTCGTCGCGGACATGTCGCTGTTGCTCCCGCCCTCGTCTCGGTCTTATACGAGGTTTCACAGAGCTGCGTCTCACACACGTCTGCAAGGCTGGGCCGCTGGACGTCCAGAGCCGTCCGCTCCTTATAAGGCCGCTGTTCGTCGGCTGGACGCGACACTCCTTCTGGTGGAGCACCACACGATGGGCCTGTTATACGATCCCACAGCATGAGTGGTCCTCGTCGTCGCCCTTTGTGTAAGTCATCCGCCGATGCCGATCATACCGGAGCTAACATGTGCCTATCCATCTCCTTCCACCTCCCCAGTGATGTGTAGTGAGCGGTGACCACAAACCCGCACGACATGATCCGCTTCTCGACAACAAAGTCGCTAAATGACTCCGGTACGCTCAACTCGAAATCCACGTTTGCTGTATGCATCTCTTCCACAGCGCGCCCGAGTATCTCGGAGCGGCAATCACACCCTCTCTGAACGTCCGACGGGGCGAAAATATACGTGGTCTGCATCGCTGTATCTTCATTCAGAGATCGGAATCGAGGAACACGAGCCGAACAGACCTGAACAGCGTCTTGTCATCATTACTCGGCTGGCAAGGGGTTATGTACTGACGACGGAGCGCCCTCGCGTTCCTGGGACGCTTGACAGTTGGGCGCGGTCGATATGAGTCTCCAGCCCTTGGTGGCGCTGCTGGAGGTCGCCGGGCACCGGCGGCGGTGGATCGGTACGTACATGGGGCCTCATAGGGCTCGAGGGATGGCTGGACGTAAGCCGGGCGCACGTTCTATGGAACTACAACCCGTATGATCTGCGCCACCTCAGGTGCGTGAACAGCACTCTCTTCCGGTTTACGTTACTCATTCTCACTTCATGTAGTAGCGCATCTGGAAAGACCCTGCAGGCTGCCAGTGTGGACACCGCGCCGTTGCGCCGTGCAAGGCACGCCGCCCAGGCACGGCCACTACGCGCGGTCTTCTCAGGTCTTCCTCTCGCGTTCCCCGCAGCGTCTCGTCGTCCCTTCGACGCAACCTTACGGCGCTGGCGCTTTCGGGTTCGGGGCGTCACGCTGCCGCATTCGCTCGGGCCCGGGCAGAGCTGTGGCCTCACGTTGAGGCTTCTAGCATGCTCGCCCGCTGTTGGTGCCTGCGCCGGCGGGGTTCCCGGCGCTGTCAGCGGTCGCTGTGCAACAGATGCTCTGTCGAAGCATTTTGGACACGACCAGTCCTCTGTGTGGGTGCCACAGATGGTCAGTGTGTGCCCGAAAATGCCCATTGTCAGTCGCGGGCCTGAACTGACGACGCTCGGACAGATTGAGACATCTCATGAGGAGGCTCACGGTGGTGCCTGGAAGCACTGCTTCGGAATTGACCATCCCTGCGCGGTCTTGGGCGCACAGCCAGCAGGCACGA
This sequence comes from Lentinus brumalis, assembly GCA_001792895.1. Lineage (NCBI taxonomy): Eukaryota > Fungi > Basidiomycota > Agaricomycetes > Polyporales > Polyporaceae > Lentinus > Lentinus brumalis. The sequence goes on from MARA01000049.1 coordinate 248,667, forward strand.
CTGATGCGTGAGTGCTGGAAGGCCCAGCGCGAGGAAGCAGAAGCTCTTTGGATTTGGGTCGATGTTAACTCGTGCAAGATGTCAGGTCCCAAGACGAATTGATGCGCCGCACTTTACGGCTGTGAGATGTTTCGCACCTCAGCCCGTATACCGACACGACGGTTAGTGTCGCGTCGCAGCCCCCTCGCCATCGCCGCCGTAATACCCTTGGCATGCGAGTATGCTCAAGGGAATCCAGAGCGTTTTGAGGCAGATCGCTTCATAACAGGCTCTTGAGGGGAAAACGCACAATGAGGTCAATCGCGACAACCAACCTGCAGTAGGAACACGACCAAAACACGACGTCGACGAGCGGCACTGAGTATGATGGGGACCCCTCCAGGTCATGGCCCGATAATGGTGTATGCACACCTGTGGCAGATATTCAGTGGTGGAAAGGGCATACCAACGAGAACGAAGGTGGTCAGGTTCGACAGTAAATGTTTTACCTTTGTCGAAGAGAATCAAGAAGATTTGAAAAAAAGAATCATGACACACACACTCCATGGACATGTCCGGGATTGAACCGGACCCCTCTCGCAGGCACAGGGAAGTCAACGATGCTAAGCGAGCGTGATAACCAACTACACCACATGCCCATGTACGGTGCAGGTATGCACGTGGTATTGTACCTGTAATGGCCCGTTGCGCACTTTCCTCACCGATATTTCAAGGGACATCTTTGGGACATCTGCATCATCCGTAGGTGAATTCAACAGTGCATGGTGCTCACTCGGGGCGAAGACACTGACAGTCTGACAGTACGAGGGACGTGCCTCGGCGCTAACACGTGCCTCAGCCACATCGCAATGCAAGATCTGAGATCATACGCGAGTGCCGAGGATGTCTGCGCTTGCGCAGAGAAGACACGGTCGATGTCGTCAGGAGGTGGGTGTGCGGTCCCTGGCGCATTACGTGAATAAAGTGTGTGTCGACAACTCGCGGACGTGCAGAGACGTGAAAGCACGCCGAGCAGGGACAGCACAGCTCGAGCGCTTGCGGCGGTGGGATCAGGAATACCACGGCAGCTGCTGCGGGCTCGGGGCTACTGCCGTCGTCGCTGTCGGCGTGCGAGTCGAGAAGAGCTGGCTGGGCAGCAGCTGAGAAGTTCGCTGCTGCTGGCAGAAATAGCGGAATACGAGGGGATAGCTGGCACGCAGGCATTAAAGCAGTTGCCTTATGCGGATGCTCAGGTACAGAAGTGATGTGCCTGGGAGGAAGGCGGACTCCAAATGGACTGCGTCGGACTCTTCCCCCCTCCTCCCTCTCACCCCCGTCGTCCCCCCCATCCTCCATGCCGTTCCGCCCGACGTCCAGCGCAGGCAGGCCGTCGTCCGCACGCCCCACCACAGGCCGCCCCGGCACCGCGGGCTACTTCGACCGCGACCCCCAGTACACGTACGACTACTCGCTCGACGAGGAAGACGAGGACGACGAGTCCGACGCCGGCGACGTCTTTGCCTTCGGCCCTCCCCCCACAGCGACCTCCCCCATTACCCCGCCGCCCCCGACATGGGATCCCAACAGCGTCGATCGCGTCGGTCCCGACCCAGGCCCCTCCCAGCCATATCACCGCGCACCATACCCGCTCAGCCCCGTCGAATCGCCCCCCTCGACGGACTCCCAGAACCAAGACGACGACCCGTACCGGATGCGCAGGATGGCTCCCCCGTCCGCCTCGACCGTACCGACAACAGCAACGGGCCGCTTCACCGGCGTGAGCTCAGCAATCAGCTCGCGCGAGGTACATGTCTCGCTCACGCAGGGCGAGCGAGGGAAGGGCAAGGATCGCCCGCCATCCACGGCGAGGTCAACGAGCTTTCCGAGCGTTGCAGACTCGGCCTCGATCAAGTAAGTCATCCACTCCATCTGACCAACGTTATCGAAGACATGGAAGGGAAAGTCCCCCCGCTTTGGCTTCCGCCTGTTCCACTCCCACCAGTTCGCTCTTCATGCTGCTCCGCTTCCACTGTTTTACCTTCCACTCGGTTCACGCATTCCACTTGCACTGTTGCACTCGCCTGCTCGTCTCCCTTTGCCTCTAGCGCATGACACTTCACCACCTATCCGCACTTCTACATTCAGTCTCTGGGTCCACGTCTCTGTCCTACTCCGTGTCAACGGCAGACAGAACACATTCCAGGATGGCGACACTGCATGCGCGTATTGATTCTGCACCGGGCGATAGGCGAGGACAAAGGTGCACGAGGGTACCTACTCACTGTCGCCCGACATGTCATGTTTTCGGGTGATAGTCCAGCAGTAGGTTACCTCTGCTCGCCACTATCCACCCGCTACCACCCGGTGCAAACTGGGCTTGTGCTTGCAGTGCGAGTGGGTTCCGTATAGGCGGTTGGAACATGGCGTCACGCTTGGCTTGTGGCCCCTACTCGCGCCCTCTGCAGACGTTCTATCATGACCGTAGACGAATACAGAGTTTGCTCAGGTCGTTGCGAGTCGCGCCTTTGACACGGCTGTCTCACGCGCTGTTCCCGTCATCGACTCGCAGCTGGCGGAAATTTAGCTGCGGGTCGATGAAGTGGAACCATGCGGTAAGTCTAGCTTCGTACTACCGCTTTGACCAACGAGCGCTCTCCCGACGCCTGGTACTGCGTCACTATCTGCACTTCTATTCTTCAGTCTCCGGGTGGCCGTTCGTGTTCGTGTCCCACTCCGTCTCTGCGGCAAGGGACGGGACCCATACAGGACGTCTGGTGGGTTACATTGGCTTGTGGCGTCCACTTGCGCTCTCTGCAGATGTTTTCGAGGGAATCGCGCTGTTCCTGTTATCGACTCGCAGCTGGCCGAAGCTTAGCGGTACAATGCTCTGTGCATGTCTCCGAGTCCGGCGCGGTCACTATCGTGCACTTGAGGGACTCCCCTCTCGTCTCTTTGTTGTTGCCGTGCGGCGGACCTTGGCGTGAGATATTCCTCGGGCTGGGGCGAGCGACCGCATTAATCCTACGTCCTCCTCTATTTTCGTTGCATTTTTTGGAGCAGTCCTGTTTGGGCTCATACTCTCAGTGGTTGTTCTCGGCTCGCTAGCATGCACTGGTGCATGGGACGGTGATTGCTCCAGCTACGCTACCTCTGCGAGTGTCGTTGATCACGCGCCGAATATCCCGTCCAGCACTTGATTTGGGGCTTCGTCTTCCTTCTATGTTTTCTCGTCGCTACAGTCCCTCGTGGGGTTAGCAACGAGATGGCATTGGCCGGCTTGCACAGCGGTGCTTGCGATTTACTCAACTCGACGACAGCTCGCTGCGATTTGCTGTTTGAGAGTAAGGATCCTGAATTGGAGATATTCCTGGTCAGCCTAGCGGATGCGACGCCGTGAGGCTAGGCTGGCGCACGCTCCGGGGCTTGAATCGCTTTGCCGTCGTTCGCTGTTCTCGCAATACTTTTTCCGGGTCTCATTTCACGTGCTGACACACTCGATCTTGCAGAAGGATGGAGTTCGACTTTGAGGCGGACGAAGACGAAGACAGCCCATACCCAGAGGTCCGCGCCTCGGTATCAAATATCGACGACCCGGAGATGCCGGCCATGACACCACGGATGTGGCTTATTGGCCTGACGCTCACGCTGGCATCTGGGTGAGTGGACGCCGTGCTCTGTCGCTCCCGCGGCTGTCGCGGACATGCGCGACATGCGGTGCTGACTCCTGAGTCGCAGGTGCGCGAACCTCTTCTTCAACTTCCGACAACCAGCGCCCTCGATCGTCTCGAATGTTCTCCTCCTCCTCGCACACCCCCTGGGCAAGGTGCTCGCGCTCACGATGCCAATACGAACCTTCCGGCTTCCCCGGTGGTTAGGCGGCTACGAGTTCTCGCTGAACCCCGGTCCGTGGAACATCAAAGAACACGCGCTGGTGTACATCATGGCGAACGTGTCCATTGGTGTCCCGACTGCGCTCAATGCCGTGGTCGTTGCGGAGCTCAACTATGGCGTTAAGCTTGGCTATGGATTCAATGCGCTGCTGATCCTCGCGACGCAGTTGACGGGATTCTCACTTGCGGGCTTGTGTAGGCGATTCCTTGTTTGGCCTGCGAGTATGGTCTGGCCGCAGAACTTGATCGTATGTACTCTCTTGAACACGCTGCACGCGGAGGAGGAGGACGCGCGTGGCGGCCTGTCTCGGTTCAAGTTCTTCTGCTACGCGACGGTCGGGGCGTTCTTCTGGTTCTTCCTCCCTGGTACGTGACATGTCCCAAGTACAATCCTTGGCGCTGATCCTCCGTACAGGCTACCTCTTCAGCGCGCTCTCCATCTTCTCCTTCGTCTGCTGGGCTAGGCCGCAGGACGTCGTCATCAACCAGCTCTTCGGCGTGTCCAGCGGACTGGGGATGAGTGTCCTCACGTTCGACTGGTCGCAGATCACCTGGATCGGTAGCCCTCTGATGGTACCCTGGTGGGCGGAGGTCCAGATCTTCTCCGGCTTCTTCATCATCTACTGGATATTGTGTCCCATTCTGTACTATACCAATGTGAGTACGCGCGTCCAGTATGCAGCACACAGCTTCTGACCTGCTGCTCTTCAGTCTTGGGATCTTGCGTACTTCCCTATGATGGCGAACAACCCCTACGATCGCTACGGCAAAATCTACGATGTCACGCGAGTGCTTACCGACGAGCAGACGTTCGACCAGGCGGCATACGAGAACTACTCGCCGCTGTTCCTTCCTGCGTCGTACGCCATCACCTACCTCGTCGCTTTCGCACTCTCGTCTGCGATGATCGTCCACACCATCCTGTACCATGGCCGCACGGTCATCCACGGACTGACGCAGACACGGATCGAGAAGGACGACATCCACGCGAAGCTCATGCGCGCGTACCCGGAGGTGCCCGATTGGTGGTATCTGTTGACCTTTGTCGCGTGCTTCTCGCTCGCGATCGTCACGGCGGAGGTGTGGCATACAGAGATCCCAGTCTGGGCGCTGATTCTCGCCATCGCCCTCCCGGTGGTGTACATGGTGCCTTCAGGATACGTGTACGCACTGACGGGTCAGAATGTGAGTTGGCTCCTTTGCATTAGAACGGGACGATCCTGACGTCCTCGCAGATCACTATCAACCTGCTCGCGCAGATCATCCCAGGTATGATCCTTCCTGGCAAGCCGCTCCCGAACATGGTAAGCTGTGCGCCCCCACAATGCACTGCACCGTAAATACTCACTGCGCCCACGCAGATCTTCAAGGCGTATGCGGTGCAGACCCTGGCAGAGGGTACTGCGTTCGTCCAGGATCTCAAGCTCGGTCACTACGTCAAGCTCCCCCCACGCGCCACCTTCTCCGTGCAACTCGTAGCCACCACACTCGTCGGCCTGCTCCAGGTTGGTGTCAAGGAGTGGATGTTCTTGCACATCCCGGACATCTGCCAGCCCGGCCAGAAGGACTTCCTCACGTGCCCGCACAACCAGGTGCTCTATACAACGTCGGCCATCTGGGGACTCATCGGTCCTGCGCGGCAGTTCGGGACGCAGTCGATCTACCACCCACAGCTGTACGCGATTGCGATCGGGGGCGTGCTCCCGCTGCCGTTCTGGTACTGGCAGCGCAGGTGGCCGAACAAGTGGAACAAGTTCATCAACCTGCCGATCATCTTGAACGGGGTCGGGCTCATCCCGCCAGCGACCGGCATCAACTACTCGTCGTGGTTCCTGCTCGGGTTCATCTTCCAGTTCGTGATCCGGAGGAGAAATTTCGTGTGGTGGAGCAAGTTCAACTACGTGCTCACTGCGGCGTTCGACTGCGGGACGGTGCTCAGTGTGCTGTTCATCTTCTTCACGCTGCAGTTCCCTAAGGGCGGAGTCAACTTGAATTGGTGGGGGAACACGGTGTACCAGAACAGTGAGTGGTCTCAGTTCCGCTTTAATATGCGTGACTTCGGCGATGCTGACTATGGGGCTTGCAGCTGCGGACTTCAAGAGATTACCACTGAAGCATGTTCCTGATGGTGGCATCAAGTGGTAGCAAGACGTGCCCGCTCATTAGAGCCACCCTTCCGCCTTTCCTTTCGTCATATGGGACATTCGTTTAGCTGCGTGTACGAGTGGAGGCGCGTCCCGAAACTGAAACAACATCCGATATCCCCCCATCCCTCGTTCTGGCCGCCTTCTGTGTTCTTGCGGGCTCTCTTCATCCTCTTGGCGCCGTTGCCATGAGCTTTGGTTATGAATAGCTGTTGCGACACAGCTTCCCACTTTCTCTTGCCCGTCACTCTGGTCCGCCACCCTGGGAGCACCCTCACACCTCTCGCCCTCGTCTACCGCCATCTGCATCCGTCTATCCTTATCTTCGGCATCTGCGTCCGTGTCATCCTTCCCATACCACCCTCCTGTCCTCGTCCCCTCTTCCCAATCACGGCTTCATTGCGCGTGCAACGAGTCCACGCCCATCCCGCACGCTATCCCGCGCACCCTGTCAGCCGTTCTGCGCTGCCGTCCTCCGCAGCCGTTTTCCGTTCTCATGCACATGTATCCGTCCCTTCCGCGAGTTCCGGGTTTCCAGGTTCAAGTTCCACACGGTTCATGGTTCAGCTCAGTAGCATATTAGATATACCTTACATCCGTCCCTACGTATACGCGCGCGCCGCCTGTTTGTTCTGTACACCCCCATGTAAAGTTGCGGGTTCGGCCCGTCTCCTCGACCATTCCTTGCCCGCGTTCCTTACCATCGCGTCCTGCATCCGATCACATTCCCCAGCCCAGCCCATGCACGTACGGCACATTATTGTCTGTCGTCCCCCGCCGCTCCCTTCGCGCCCGTGGTCTCAGTCGTTTCTCTTCCGGTGGTACCCGTGTCCAAATTGTGTCCAAGTTGTCAAAGTGTGTGTCAGATGTCTCTAGCCGTAACCATAAGAGTAACCGTTACCTCTCTCCCCTCCAGTACCTCTTTTCATGATATCCAATTCAAGAACCGCATGTAAGCCGTCGCAGCACAAGGACAGAAAACATCTTCGAGAGTCTTCGAGCGTGCCGTGTCCTCAGCGTTTGTGTGGACCTCCTTCGCTTGTGAGTAGGCTGGATCGTACGAGACCGTCACACTCGCCGTCCCCGTCAGTGTTTCTCCGACTCGACAGCCTGGCCGCTGGGCACGGGGCGTGTGCGTAAACTGCAACCTTGTCTCGGGCGACGGGAGCCTGTCTGTCGCTCGGGGTTCGACTGTCGGACAACGTCTCGGGAGCAGTACCGCCGTGACCCGCTGAATGGGCGTCCTAGCTTCCAGTCATCGCTGGCATCCCGGGCCCTCGGCGCGGGCTTGACGACCGACCAAGTGCTGGGGGCCGAGATGAGGGGAGGGAGGTCAGGCGGTCTCGGGGAGTCCGAGTCCGAGTCCGCCTCCGCCATCAGCGAAAAGGTCACTCGCATATAGACGGCTATAGACGGAGATGACGACTTACAGGCAAGTATAGGGTTTTGCGGAGAAGGCTGAATAGGATACGTGTTTACAGGGTTTTGTTGAGGTCGGTGAGATCCTAGAGAGTCCTGTAGGATCCTATCGTGAGCGAATAAGACCGGGTAGGCGGCTCTAAGTACTATCTATCAGCACTTCGCCCAGTTGGCCTAAGGAATACGGACCGGACTCAGCGTGGGCATTCGGAACCTTCGACCAGCTTCGACCTCGTGACCGGTGGATGCGTCAACACGACGCGGGTTGTTGACGCGTCTGTACCTCCCAGGGTTGGCTTTCAAACATGAAGAGGTTTACATGATATAAGTAAGCCGTCATCATGATCCCATCGATCCCCCTCATCTTGTTCTCCTTCCACCACCGTCTCCCTTCCCCTGTGAGCCCGATTCACTCAGTCCGTGCAGCGGTGCCACCGCGGTACAACACTCCGAGACAGGAGCACTGGTGATTACCATCGGTGAGTGTTCAGACTAGACTGACGGCTACGACAAGGTACGTGCGGCTTCGAGGCTCCTATGTCAGCTGAATTTGCAGTCACGGTAAGTACTTCATGCGTAGAAGAGTAAGTAACTTGCAACCCTCACCATAATCTTCTCTTCGCTCGTCTACGCCGCTAACACGCCGTCGAGTAGACACATACTTTTCAGGCTGCGCGAAGTTGACATTGAGGAGGGTTGAGGGAAGTAAGTATTGATTGGACGTTATGATTACGTAATGGTATTAGTAACTAGTCAATATGATCCATTCGTTCAGAACAGTCACTGAATGGTTCGAATAGCCGATATGAGCGTGAGCGGCGAGCTGAACCAACCAACAGGGTTCTATAGACCCCTGCCATGGTGCCCGCACTTCTCTCTAGACGTCTATCGCTCTCCCAGCGAGAGGCTACAGTTGCCTATCATTGCGTGCGCGCTCCTCTATAGACTAATATGACTATCGACCCTCCCGTGTAGTAAGTGGCCATCCGTCGACTAGCAAATATCGACCCGGTAGGCCTAGATAAACATTTACATAGGCTTACAGGTAAGATGCACTTTTCCGCGATGGCTCTCGTCGTAGAAGTGTTCTACATACATATAGACTGCGCCTCCCTTCGCCCCGCAGCTTTCGCTCTCACGCGAGATATCGCCGGGAGTACCGGGCAGGTATGTCAATTCATTCGAGGCTCGAGTACCTGTTTGCAAGCGGGCAGAGGTGGGATAATGTCGAGGTCGCCGAAAACCAGTTTGAGCTGTTGGTGACTTCTTCTGTCCATGTCAAGGTCATGTCGGAATGCGAGCTTAGTGCTAGGTGCTGAAGGTACATGCCCGTCGAGTCCGAGAGATTATCTGGAACAATGTCCGGACTCGTTCATCAATTGTCCATCAAAGCGGCAAGTAGGCTGCTTTAGTGGCTGTGCATCGTGTAAAGTATGTAGTCTTGGCGCAGTGGCAGTTGGCTGTGTACCGCGCCTTGGCGCGAGATGCGACGGTCAACAGCGGCGACACTCTGAGTCTGCTTGTCCATCTACTCTCACCACTGTCTGCTATGTTTCGACGCTACAAGGACTATCTGCCGCTATCTCTTCTTTCAGACGACGAGGAAGGCACACCATACAGGCCCCAGAAGACGGACATGCGGCGGAGACTGCTGACGCGCGGGTTGGTCCTGGTCTCCGTGGTGGTCAACCTGTACTTCGTATACTCGTCATTCACAGCCTGGCCCGCACCTCTGGATGACTACCAATCACTGTGAGTGTCTCTTCTACGGGCTGCTGCGGTTCGTGCTGGTGGGAACTCGGTGAGGAGAACTCGGGGTTATGGGACCAGGGAGTGGGATCGGAACTCGGAGGCATCGAAGATGCTCGTTGGAGCTACATATGCGAGAGAGCAAAGGATCCAAGCGCACTATTGCCCGTGTCCTTGGACCCGAGGATTACTGCTGCGTATGTGCTCCATCGTCTGCCCGCAGTCACATCCGAGCGGGGAAGAAACTGGTATTTTCGCGCACGTACGTGATTTATTCATGGAGATGACACCGAAGCTCCTGCGCCGTACGAAGCTCCACATGCATTCATAAGTTCACGCCTCGGCGTCGTCGTCCTATTGCCTTGCATACTTGCATAGGCAACCTGAGCTTCGTTCCGAGCACGCATACGCGTATATATGTGCACTCTCAACAGTCGTTCGCGAGGAATAATGCCTTCACCTTGGGGCTGTTGGCGGGGTCGTTGCATCGCGGTAATTCTTTACACACGCGCCGGAGATATGCACGGGAGCGGAGTGTCTGTGACGTGCCGCGCTCAACATTCTGTACATCCGTGCCCGTGTGCAAGGATGAGCGAGATGGTCCTGCTTTCACCTCGCATCGCATGCGTCATTGCTATATTTGGGAGGGAAGTGCACAATCGACACCATGGTGGCTTCGACATCTATGCGCGCTGCAGACGTTCATACTTTGCGGCCGCCGCGTACATGTTGATCTGACGAGTAGAGCCCTCTCGGACATGCAGGCATGATACGCCTGGCAAACCAGGGCTGACGGTGCCCGGAGTATCGTTCGTGTCGCGTCAGACCGCGCGCGCCCGTCGAGTCGGAGGTGCCCTCCTTGTCGGCTGCGGACGACCCTAAGTTCCAATACAGGGACCCCGCTCTGCTCGCGTCGCACTCTCAACTCATGCCATGTCATGATCAGATGGTAGGAGCCATGGCGCTGTCCGCAGGTCGGGACGGGTGTGCTGTACAAGAGCTCTGCGAAGCTCCTCGTCTACCCTCTGCCCAAGGGACAACGACGGTGAGCCGCAGCAGGATGCGAGAGCGATCATGAGCTATGTGAGAGCGAAGAGCCGCCTCTGGACATATTCAGGAGTATCGGTCGGGCCTCTATCTCGGTGTGATCATACAAAAGTCTTCCGTCCAGCCAGGTTCCCATCAGCGCGCCATACACTGCGTGCGCACGACAGCTGACCACGATCCCCATCCAGGAACACGCATCCCGTCGTCGAGGAGAAAGCCCTCTCATTCAAACCTCCAAATTCCCGGGACAACGCCGTCGTGACAGGGCTGTACACGGACGCCTTCGCGACCGCAGTCGCCACGCTCGGCCACACCCTGAGCGTCGCCAACTCCTCCGCCTCCCGCCTCCTCTTCTACCTCCCCGACAAAATCTCCAAGCGCGCGCTCTGCATCGCGTCCGTCTCCGGCTGGGACCCAATACCGATCGAGCGCATCGCCCCGCCGTTCAGCGGCGTGCACCGGCACTTCCTCGACCAGTACTCGAAGCTGCACCTCTGGACGCTCGACCAGCGCGGGTACGAGAGCGTCGTGTACGTCGACGCCGACGCGCTCGTCCGCCGCAACTTCGACGAGCTCTTCCGCCTCCCGTTCACCTTCGGGGCCGTCCCGGACGTGTACACGACCGCGCAGGGGTACGTGACCTCGTTCAACGCGGGCGTGATGTTCCTCCGCCCGGACACGGAGCTCTACAACGACATGGTCGCGAAGATCGCGACGGCGCGGTACCCCGCGGAGCAGGCCGAGCAGGCCTTCCTCAACCTCTACTTTGGCGCGGAGGTCCTCCGTCTGCCGTACGCGTACAACGCGAACCTCGCGATCAAGAAGCGCACCCCGGCACTGTGGGATGCGCTCCAGGACGAGATGCGCATCATGCACTTCACGATGGCGAAGCCGTTCCTTCAGGGCGACTACGCGGAGGTGCCGCTGAACCAGCTCGAGCGCAACGCGGAGAAGGTCGCGAGGAAAAAGCCCGCGTTCAAGCGCGAGATCGTCGAGTGGCTCGAGGCGTGGCATGAGACGAGGAGGGTGTACCGCTCGAAGCTCGACAAGTGCGATGCGTTGACTGAGTGAGGGGGATCTGGTTTGTAGGCGTGTGCGCCGCGTTATTTGCTATGCCTATACGTTTCTCGGATTATACCCATATAATGCACTCGTGGTCACGGCGTCGCTCTTGCAGAGCTGAAGGAACGTGTTGCTTGCAGTGTACATAATGAGAGATGCGAGTCGTCGTGCGAGATGTAGTCGTGGTGGTGCTGTTGAATGGGTATATGAGAGCGGTAGCTAGCCCTTCTGCGAGTGTCCGATCACCAGTCCGTAGCCCCTCATCTACCAGAACAACACGTACCAGGGGCAGCTCCGCGCCCGTCTATGTGCAAAGCACGACGACGACAATGCGCGAGAGATAGAAAATGAGGTCCAGATGCAAGGAAAACTATACTGCACAAAGTAACGAGTCCGCGAGTACGCGGAGCTGTAGAGACATAAATGAAGCAAAAAAGATAAACTACTAGCCCGTCATAGTACGATAGACATTCGACCCTATCAAACAACCTACATATCGTCGCTCGTCTTTCTACTACACCCCACACGGCAGGGTCGAGGTGAGCACGGTCATAGTGCCCTGTGCGCGCCCCTTCCTGCCATATTTGGTGTGCCACCGGCTAGGCCTGGTGGCGGCGGCGCGGGGTGTCCGTAGGACGAGTCAGGCGAGGCTCGCTGGGAGCCCATGCCTGGTTGGCTGGGATACCGGTTGTGAGCAGGGTACTGCTGTGCCGGAGAGTACGGGCGTTGGGGAGGGTACTGTTGGGGTGGAGCGTAGTCTTGAGGAGCGTACTGTTGAGCAGCGTACTGCTGTGGAGGAGCGTACTGCTGTGGAGGCGTGTACTGCTGTGGAGGAGTGTACTGGCTCGGGGAAGCGTATTCCTGCTGCGAGGGGTAAGGACGGTGTAGTGGTGCTTCCCGGTATCCATCGTTCGGGTACGCGTTGGGGTTCAGTGGTGCGTGTGAGTACTCGCTCAGCGGGGTCGTTGCGTAGCCAAGATCGACGTTGCTCCTGCTCGCGGCAAGGTTCGCATCGAAGTACCCAGACTGCAGATAAAAGACGGTCAACGATTGAAATCCTCACGACAGACCAAGGCACTCACCGAGTTCAGTAATGGCTGGTTATCCGGGATGTCTAACCTCGTCATCTCGATCTCAGGCGTAGGACCCTGTGCCAAGTAGCGATCATATCCAAGCATCTTGGTCGGCCCAGGCGACGCGCTCCGCGCATCCGGGTACATGCTCTTAGTCTCCGACAGCAAGTTGGTCGACGAGATCGACTGAGTGTCCCAATCGTCTCCACGGTCGCGGCGATAGAGCGCAGGGTCGTACTCGAGGTCGCGCTCCTGAACACCAGCGATCTTGATGCCGCCGGCGACGACGTGCGCTTCAGCCGACTGCCCACCCATGTCGTCGAGCTTGGTCTGGACGTTACTGATCTTGCCGTGGAACACCTGCGGGAGCAGGTGCGTCATGTTCGCGTGCACCATCGGCGTGAACAGCTCCGAATGCAGTGCCGGGTGCCCGAAGCGCTTCTCAAGCCGGTTCCGCGCCGTGTCGTTGCGCCGCGAGTGTATCTGCGCCTCGCGCAGCTCGGCCTCCGTCGGGATGTAGTAGCGGAACGACGGTTGGAAGAACCGGTGGATGTACATCTTGAAGATGACGATAAAGAGGATCGGGGGGATAGTGGCGATCCAGTGCAGTGAACTGAACCCATGCTGAAGGCCGATAGCTGGAAGACGACGGTCAGTCGATGAACCGAAGCAGCTCATTGAGCAGGTACGCACTGAGTATCATGATGCACTGCATGAGGACAACTCCAGCCAGGAGACGGTTGATGACGACGTTCCACATGCGCCCGCCGCTCTCGGTCTTCGAGACGAACACGAACATGAGCTGGTACTTGTACACCCACGAGCTGATCCAAAAGACCACTGCGCAAGCCACGACCACGAGAGGTGCCAGCGGCGCGAAGAATAAGCCTACGGCTGCCATGAACAGCAGATTCGAGCTGAACCACCGTCAGCAGATGTCTTTGTGCAGCACAGATGGAAGGAGCTCACAAGTAGATCGCAAACTGGAAATCGGGAGGCTGCGTCCATTCTCGAATCTCACGAGGTGTCCGTCCAAGGAAGCTGGACAGGGAAGAACAGTCAACGCGCATTCACGATTCGCAGCGATAGGACGTACTGGGTCTTGAAGTAGACAACGAACAGGTTGAGCAGTTGAGCAAGGTCAAATAGGACAAGGAAACCACGGAGCCTAAGTAGAGAACGTCAGGAGAGTACTTCACACGGCCGGCTGGGACTACGCACGGGAAATAAGTGAGCCAGTACGACGCCTGGTCGATGTAGGTCTCGTTGATGGTCTGAGGAAGCTCTGTAGGACGTCAGTGAGCTTCCAGCACTGTGCATTTTGTGAATTGGCGAGAAGTACGCACGATGGAGATTGTCGATGATGTCCTGGAAACTCTTGTGCTTGCCGATCAAGATGACGATCTGCTTCACCGAGTCTGCGCAAAAATCGTCAGCATCACTGCTCACCCAGCGACTCCGCATGGCGTAGCGACTCACTGAAGATGACACCAATCAGCGTGAAGATGATCAGTTGCGAGATGATCAAGAACGCGAAGTAGCGCGCCACGACGGCGCGGTCCATGCGCGAGTGCGTGTACGCGCCCATGTACTTCGTCAACTTGCGCATGATGATCGGCAGCGCCCATCCAAACAGCGCAGACACCGCGGGGGCAACACACCACTCAGGAACGTGAACGACCCCGGGGAGGCATCTGACCACGTTTCCAGGAAGGGCACAAACGCGGTCAGCGAGGACAGGTTGGCGAGAATGGAGATGATCAGCAAGGGCACGGTGTTGAATGCGCAGACAGCGATGAGCCACAGCCAGCCGATAGTCTGCTTGCCGCGAATATCTGACCTGCTCCTTCCCAGGTTCTTCCATACCTATAGGCGTAATCAGCACTGGAACCTATCGCTGAGGCAAATCCGCAGCTCACAATGTCCTTGGGGTTCGGAGCTAGGGTGATAGTGGTGCCTTTCGGGTGCTTATGCCGGAGCATGTTCGCAACGATGTGCGCATACGGAACCGCGGCCATGGACGCGAAACCGTAGTTCTCGGGCTTGCGCAAGTCAATCTGGTTGCGGAACTCCTCGACGGCACGTTCAGCGCGCTGGAGCTTCGCGCTAGAAGACATGGTCAACACTCTTGCGGACATCACGATGACATGCTTCAAGCACATACGTGTAGTAGTCGATTGCGTCCTTCTTCTCTCCGCCAATGCCCATGAAACCGCCGATTGTGATGGTCGGCCGCTTCTTGCCGATCTTACCGCCCTTGAGGTATTTTACCAGTACCGCCTCGAGTTCTCGCACAGCATCATTGTGGTACTCAATGAGCTCCGGTAGACGGCCGACCTTGCGACCAATATGCACCGAGGTCGTGGGGTACGGGACTTGCACTGACTCGAAGATCGCGCGGATGCCCTCGTCAGACTGCAGCTTCTTCGGCACGTCCGTAGTCATGAGCGTGCGCGCATAGAAGGACTGGAGGTACTCCGGGGAGCGGAACCACTCCTTCCGTAGCCGCACGACCTCGCGCCAGTGCATGTAGACAAAGGCGATCACAATGAACGTGATTGCGTACGTCACAGCGACATGCGCGAACAGCAGATCTCCCTTCACGTTCCGGATGGTGAGCATGGAGAGCGCGTCGCGGCTTTCGCTCGGGACACTCTTGATGTTGTACACAACGTTGATCGGGATGAGGACGGCGCAGGTGAGGACTGCAATGGCGGTGAATAGCCAGCGGCAGAGGCGGAGGAAGCGGAGGAAGATGGCAGCATCGAGGCCAATCTTGTCGACTAGCTCGGGCTCTTTCGTGTGGAGGAGTGGAGAGACCCATCCGAGGAACGAGTCGGAGGCGCGCGGAGGAACCTTGTCGCCAACGTGATATTTGACTTTGGGCTCGTAGACGATCTGGCAAATGGGGATCAGCACGTCGTGTTACTGTCAACATTGCTGAGACAACGGTGGATCTGCATTGGATCCCGACAACCTCAGATATGGACATGGGATGTCGCCTGTGTGCGCGTTCCATGGCCAATCTTCCGGAGTGCCTGACGCATGCGGCATGCTTTGCATGGGACGGCTTCTGAGAACTACATAGTATGTCTCTTTGAATCTGTCCTTTGCAATGCAGGCGGAGGGACAGCATGCCCGTCGTGGGAGCTGGAACAACGAAGCGCTGGAGAAGCTGCTCGGAGATGCGGGCCTCCGGACGTGCCCTGTGTTCACTCTGCACAGCGTAGCATGGCTGGGTGATGCCCAACGGAATGAGATCCAAAGCGACGTGGTGCAGGGCTCGCAATTGAGGACAGTCACAGTCAGGAAATTCCAGCCGGGTTTGAGGCATCGGTTGGGAGCATGTGATGCAAGGTCGGGGCTTCTTCGAGTGAGGTATGTATGAAGTACGGAATCGATGCAGATGGGAGGCGCATGCAGGATGAATACTGCCTGTACGCGCATTTCACGCGCATACAGCCAACATCTTCTGCTTCCGGCCGATATGCAGGTCGTCAGGATCGCCGTGCGCACGCACTGGCGCAGCTTAACCAGGGTGTTGGGATGGCGTCTTCGAGTGAAGTATGAAGAATGGGAATAGATGGACCGATACAGATGGAGGCGCGTTATGCAGGAAGAGGGCACATGGTGTGCTGCCTGTATGCGCATTCAGCACGCATACAGCCAACATATCATGCAGTATGCGAGTTGTTTGAATCCGAGGACGAAGAACGGAGCTTCTCAAAGCGAAGATATAGTACGCGAAGGTCACACACCTTATTTCTTGGCCGAAGGACGTTGAATACGATGATCGTTGCAAACTACCACAGACACTGGGTGAACGACTGCCTTCACTTGCACCCTCAAGAGTACTCACCGATACGCCGAACATCAATGCAACCTGCGAGGCGACTGCAACGGGCGCCAGCGACCGTTGGCTTGTGGTCTCGTCAATGAACTTGTCCAAGTCATTGTCGGCCATGGCGTGCGAGGAGGGTGCGGATAGCTAGTGAAGCGTTTGAGCCCGCTCAGAGGCTGTATACTAGGCCAGCTCTAGGGGGATGGGGAGAGACAGGAGAGACAGAAGTCTGTGGTGGATGAGAGTCAAGGCGAGGTCGTCGTCGAGCGCGTCGGAGGGCGTTGTCTCGAAGAGGAACAAAAGAACAGCGCGCGTTCAAGCCGTCACTTTGCGAGGCTGTGGCCTGCGGTGTCACAGTCTTGGCCTTTCTCCGCTTTCAGGCGCCAGGCACACCTTATCCCGCAGCTAAGTGATGTAATTATTCCACAGAGTATCCGTTTATGGCACGACAAGTCGTATTGGTTTTGCTTGTATTCCATGCTAAGTTCGCTGCAAATTGTGCTCCATCCTCAGAGCCTTTTCCTCCTGCCTCCTCCAGCGTCCTCATTATACAGTATTGTCTTCAGCCTTGTATGACGACACGAGACTCGCGAGATGCTCGTAGATCATTGTAGCTCCACGAGAAATATTACGTGGCCTCGGTTACGTCTATGTAAGTTCTACTTAATCAAATCACCCCAGACATCCGAAGAGAGGTTGCCGGCGGCAGCTCGAGAGCGCTGGTAAGAAGTCGAGTAAGTAGTTGTGTATGTCTCCCCTATGGCCGCCTAGGCAGATGTTTATAAGCTGTAGTACCTCGAAGTGATGAGTGAAAATGAGACTGTGCGATGCGGAGTTCGGGAATCCCTTGGGACAGTGCCAGCTCTTCTATGTGGTTCACGAAGTCACCTCACCTCCACCGACATCCCAAGTTGCACAACGGTAATAGAAGTATACGTATAGATAGGCCGAGGGCGTCCGGGGTATGCTTACACTACAGACATAGTTTCAGTACAGGCGGATGAATTCAGGTCGTCCCTGCCCACCGCAGAGCTCGAAAATCAACCCAACCTTCGAACCATCTCATCATCGTGCTCAGCCCTAATCAGTGCATAATCGGCCACTCCCGCTGGCCAAAAGATGGTCTTCGAAAGATAGAGCGGGTATCGCGCTATGCCCTCTTCTCCTGCCCAGTCGAAGTCCACGATCCTGACCCTCTTCCCCACGTCGTCATTTTCTGCACCGGTCGGCTTCGCAACGACGACGTTCCCCAGTCGGACGTCGCCATGCACTAGGTTATGGTCATGCAACAGCTTCACCGCACGCTTGACTGCAACGCGCACGCCATCAGGAAGGGCATGACGCTCGTCAGCGGAAAGCATCGCAAGTGCCGTCTCCCCCTCGATGTACTCCATCACAACCATCTGGCGAGAACCGCAGCCCTTAGACTCCGGGCACTCGAGCCATATGTTGCCATGGTATAATAGCTGAGGAGCCAGGCCTTCCCTTGCGAGGAGTTTGTGGGCGTCGACTCCGTAGTTCTCGACGAACTTGACGACGAGCTGCCGAGGCTCGTCGCCATCGCATTCGACGGCTCTGTAGGTGACGCAAGCCTCAGCGACATCCTTGAGGTAGTGGGTATACTTGAACTTGATGATTCGATCGCCGTCCCGGTAGGCAGTCGCCAGAGGAAAGTAACGCGCTACTTCATCCACGGGTTCCTCTAGCTGAGCATAGAAAGACCGCAGCCGAGCGAGCGCATTCCCAAGCGCATAGAAGACTCGCGCGATCCGGTGTGCATTCGCGTCATCGTTCGACCGGCTGTTGGCGAGCCAGATGTAATCCGTGAGACGATGCACGATCGCATGAGTCGTGAAGATGGCGCCGCAAATGACGATGTAGGGTCCCGCGATAGCGATGACGAAGGAAGGACCAAAGCATGCATCCAAGAGGGCCTGACGTTTCGTCAACAGGGTTGAAAAGCTAGATCAGGGATAGGGAAACGCACTTACCTTTTGGGTCGCATTCATCCAATGCTGGATATAGGAGAAAGAGCCATGAACTGAGCCATCGCCCCCAGTGCCAAACTCGGCCGTCTCCTCCACTATAGCCAGCCCCGCAATGCCCAATGGCGGACTCACTCGGCTGAAGCTATAGATGTGGTCAGCCGGCGTCTTGTTGCTATCGACGAGCTGTGCGAAGGTAGCGGAGAGGATGTTGTTGAGAAGAGAGCGTGTGGTCGTCCGACGGCGGACTTCGTCGGTTTCGATCTGCGAAACAGAATCCATGAGTTCGGCGACTTGTCGAACGAACTCCTCAGGGAGCTGCAATTGCTCATCACGAAGCTCAGCCTTGAATTGCGCAAACACATAGTGGAAATCTTCGACGGGGGGAGCGACGGTGGTAGGCTCGTCGCCATATCGTCCGTCGAGGATAGGGAAGTCACCACACTGAATCTTAAAGTACGTCTTTGGTTTGCAATTCTGAGATGGCGTACCACTGGGTCCTGTCTGCAGCACTTTCTTGAAGCCTGGGACGCATGTCAGGCGTGTCCTGGATGTGCTACATAGCACGCGCAAAGATGAGATGCACGTACCTTCCTTGAGCTTAGTGAGGATATCCTTCGCCTCGTCAAGATTCTCAGGTGCAGCAACTGTCACGGTCTCCCGGATGGGGACCTCTGCCACGAGCGTGGTAATGGCGTCTGCCCGGACGCCAGTGCCAAAGATGTCTGATACGAGAGCCTCCCTATCTAGCTCGTTGCAGAATTCGCTCACGTCACCGCCGTGTTCTTTCATTAGGGAACGGAGGCGGTCGTGGCCACTCTTCGGTAGAAATTCACGTGGCTAAAAACAGTGGTTGTCAGCAATACCGTGGCAATACCCCCTTCTAAGGGCCACAGCTTGCAGCGTAGACTCACCTTCCAGAGCACAATATGACCCTGCAGCTGCTTCAATTGCGTTGCGATGATCTCGATGACGTCCTGCACAGTAGAGCTTGGAGCTACTCTGAGAAATACGTAGCGGTCACTGCTTGAACCGTTCACGACCGAGAAATAGCGCAGCATTATCTGATCTTCAGCCATATTGCGTCTAACGCTGGGAGTGGGGTGAAAAGTTCAAGGTGATTTGGAGGTCATCAACCGGTTGGTGGTGGTCACTGGCGAAGAAGTCCACTTACTATTGGTGCAATCAGACTGCGCCACATCCTCCGGCGCTTATGGAACAATGAGGCATAGGTAGCCGTCTCGACCACAGCACAGTGCGGGCGCGTGGTCTTCATTCGGCAAAGAAAAGTAGCAGTCGAACATGACACGAACCTGCGTGATGTGAGAATATGTACGGGTGCTGGTTTGGAGAAAGACAGCAGCGGAGATTTGCCTCCGACGACGGCTCGCTATAATGACAAACTGGTAGCGATTGGTTTGCGAACCGCGGCGGAGGTGGGCGTATCTCCCTAGAAAATATTCCCCCAGTACGCTACGCCATGATGCGAAATTAACGAGGGCGTGGATGGACGCAAGGAGCACAGGATGCTGGAGGGCACGTTTATCTCGGGATGCGACCGTGGCAGGGTCGGAGGAATCGAGGTTCTCTCGGACCAGTTGGGTGCGGAATAGCGGCGTCGCTATACAGCGGCCTATCCATCCTGTAGTGCGCCTTGGCTAGGAGAGGAGAGGTGTAGCAGGAGAAACCTGGTTATGCTGTCTTGCCCTGGGCCTTCTTCAGCGCAACTCTGACGCTCCTGATAGAGTTCTCTCGTGCGGTGACAAGACGCTTCGCCTTTGCAAAGTCGAGCGACTGCTCGAGCGCAGAGTAGGAAGGATCAGTAGGCTTCTTGGCAATGACGACACTCCCGTCCACGGTCGAGTTATCCTCCCCGGTTCCCTTGGCGTCGTTGGTGTCCGCTGGCCGAGTCGCCGCGGCCAGCTGTGTGCGTAGTGACGCAAGCGTCTGGTCCAGAGACGCTAGAGTAGCGATGCAAGTGGCCATGTCGTCCTTGCGTCGGAATGCATGGCAGACCTCCCGCGCGCACATCTCGATGTGGTCGAAGCGCACACGGCCGAGCATCTCTCCGCCGAACCTGATGTCACACGCTTCCCGTCAGTGACCTCTCTGAACAAGTACTTTGCTCGAGTAAATAATACCAACGACTGACGACGACCACAGCATCGATGACGCCCTCGGCCTGCATGACCTTGAGCACGCGCCCTCCGGCGTACTTCTCGCCGTCGTCGTCAGAACCACTAACGACCTCGAAGTCGTCCGGACCTCCAAGGCCGTCTCGCTGCGGCTTGAGCACCATGCATCGCCATGCCGCAATTTCATGCGTTGCAGGCCGAGCACCGTGTGTGACATTCTTGAGATGGTTGATGGCTTTGCGGGCTTCTTCGGGGCTCGTCGCCGCGTACACTGTGGCCACAAACGTTGACCCTCTGTCGCGTATTTCTTGGGAAGTCGCGAGTGCTTTGGGAGGTGGTTTGGAAGTCTTCACATAGGAATCGAGATTCGAGGCCATGACCGTTTGCATTGAAGGTTAAGCTGGAGGCGCTGCAGTGGCACCAATCAGGATATTCGCAGTCCGCAAACTCCGACTAGGCATGCAATGTAGAGTACAGTATACTCAGTTCAACTCCGATGACAAGCTATCACAGTGAGTAAATGTAGGCTCGGCGATAAGTACTTGAGTACTGGCAGTGGACAGTCCTCGATCGTATCTTTTCTGTCATACGGACCGACCATGGGACTCTATGGGACTCCGGAGCCTCCAAGGCAAAGTTACTTCAAGTTACGTGATCATTCCACGAGATGAGTTCGTGACAGAGTCTGATATTTACCTGGACAGGATAACGACTCGGCTGCTTACGTCTACGGTTTAGGAGCTTCCAGCCTTCGGAGCAGATCCAACGCAGTGAGACTAACTGCAGAGCGGCCGACTCAGATTGGAAGGGACTTACTCATGGGAAATCTTATGCATATGCCACATGGCGGAGGAAGTCCATAAGTTGGCTGCTATCGCGGTTCTAGCCCACGAGCCCTCGTGATAAGATTCGGCCTGAATGGGACTCGCAGGGTTGGAGCTTGGACAGACTCACCCACACGCCAGCATGTCGAATGGTCCCATACTGGCAGGCGGCGCGGTCCTTGTCGCAAGTCTCCTCTGTTGGCTCTATCTTCGCTTCAGAGGGTCGTATGGGAAGTCTTCTGGTACGCCTCAAGGGTTTGCAAGTGCAAAGGAGGAGATAGTCCTGCAGCCAGGGTCGTCACTCCCGAATCCCGATCCTCTGACCGAGTTTGACCTGGAGAAGACCACTTCGCGCAACTTTGTGTATGTGAACAAGACAGTGCGCCATCCATACTATCAGGTATATAGCACAGCTACTATTGCTCGCCATGTCTAACTTCAGGCGCGCGGACAGACTATGGCGCATCAGCCCATGCATGTAAACCATTGGATCGAGATCGACAAGGAGTACAAGTGGTATCTCGACGAGAAGGCACGGGTTATAAAGGAACAAGGTCTGTCGAACTGACTGCACGATGTCCCAAACTCATAAATCCCGTACAGGAAAGGTCGTCATCGACTCGCTGCCGGACAACGACGAAGCATGCGGGGAACTCCTTATGGAGCTTGTTGACTACCTTCCGAAGCGGTACCCAACGCTATTCACTCGCGAAGGATACGACACGATCACAAACCATGTGATGGACGAGCGGCACGAAGACCTGAGCAAGAAGCGAGGCGTCGATGCACTGCGTGTGATCGCTCGGTAAATTGCACGTCCTGATATAGTGCGCGTTCTCATACTTCTGTAGGCTGGTCCAGGATGACTTCTTGATGGGCAGAGAGCGCGAAGACGGGCAGATCTATCTCGTTGGGGGTCTCATAGCATTCCCAG
The DNA here is from genome assembly GCA_001792895.1 of Lentinus brumalis. NCBI lineage: Eukaryota > Fungi > Basidiomycota > Agaricomycetes > Polyporales > Polyporaceae > Lentinus > Lentinus brumalis. The sequence continues at coordinate 270,749 of MARA01000049.1, forward strand.
GTAAGTATGCCGGCGTAAAACTGCAGCCGTATATTCCAGCTTACACTTTTCCAGGCTTCTACCTCCTTTCGGAGACCATAGGCAAACCTATCAAAGTCCTCCATGAGCCTGTGCCCTACTTCAACGAGAAGCTCCTCGTGAGCGTCGAACGCACGCTCAGACGCTTCAAGCCCGATCAGCCGTTCGAGCGGTCCAGCTGGATGATCACAGACGACCGCAACCTGTTCTGGCGTGAGTCTCATACATTTGGCCTCCTAAAAGATTCCCCGCTCATCTTCAATGCCCTAGACAATGTCGCTTCCGCACCAGCGAATCCTGAGATACATCCGAAGGACTTCTGGCTGCGGATCGACCACCAGACTTTCCGCAAGCTCCCACGCACCAACGCCATCATCTTCGGAGTGTGAGTGACCGCCGTGGACCCGGAAGTCAATGCACTAACGAGCTAGCACAGACATCCGATCCTGCGCAAGATCGAAGACTTTGCGGACAGCCCTCTCGTGCCGGCCCTGCTGGAGAAGGTGCACCTTGAGACAGACCCCGTCATGCTCACGGTGAGTACTCGCCATGTTTCTCGTGTGCTCGTGACAATCGTGGCTGACGGTCGCTGCTAGTACAAGGGGACGCAGAAGTACGACGCACTTCTGCTTCCGTACCTGCGAGAACTCACCCAGAGTCAACTCGACCGCGGTCTCATAACGTAGGCATCTCTGATTACTCACACCGTATGGGTCGCTGCTGATATGGTGGCATCTGCATGCAGTGACGAGGACGATGTGCGGTCGTTCCGAGAGCTGCTCAAGGACAAGAAGGTGGAAATCCCAACGAAGCAGTCCACACTCGCTGTGCCGACCGAGTCCGAGGTCAGAGTAGCCATGCGAGCAGCTAGAGCTGAGGAGGGCGTCCGGTGACTGGCGTCGCGACGACGTGATACATACGTCTATACTCACCCCCGCAGTGCGTCAGTATGGCTTTACTAGTTCCACATATGTGTAGGTCTCTTTTCGTGTATAGCATCATATGTCATGCCATTCGGACGGGTAAGACTGACAAAGAAGCCACCGCGCAGTCCTAACTCACATATCCACATAATGCTCTGGAACCACGAATGTCGAACTTCGCAAAGTGTATTCTACGCTACTGATTGTCGGCAGTCTGTTGTACCAGGTTGTACCCGGCAGCGAGTCAGTGACTAAGGCTCGCTCGGAGAATCATCGGAGTTATCATGACGCCCCCTTACGCGAAATCCTGGCGTCCTCTTCCTTTGACCACATCTCTACTCTGCGCTCCTTCTCTCCATCCATACGATCAGTATCCGACGAGGAGGTGTACGGGGGTGTAAGTGCGAGTCTATAGGAGCAAACTACCTCCGAGATGTGCAATCCGCCTGACTTACATCACAAACGTAGATCCACCCCAATTCACAGCTGAAGATGAACGACTCGGAGTACGTGCCTCTTGATTCTCCATGCTTAAACATGCAGTCGATGGTAGCTCACCCACAGTGTGGAAATTGTCAGACAAGCGGACGTCGTCCCGCACCTCCACTACAAAGGAGCGCCCAGCTTCCAGGGACCCCCAACTCGAAGCCAAAACCAACCGGAGGAGATCGCCCTCGAGCCACTCGATACCCAAGCCCATTGCTCAGCGGTCTCGCTTCCCGTGGTTGTCACGCAGCAAGCGGTCGATGCGGAGCGTTCGTCCCAGATGTCCGCGCCGCAGGGCACTACGAACTCGGAGTCGAACAGGCGGCTGCCGTTCCGGGCGCACGTCATGTATGCGACGGCGCTGACGATGATGTTTCTCGCCGGCTGGAACGACGGTACTACTGGTCCGCTGTTGCCGCGCATCCAGGTCGCGTACAATGTGCGTCTGGACTCTGTGCTGTCGTCACTTGCATTCTGGGAAGTGCTGACGGGTGTCGGGAGCGCAGATAGGGTTCGCTATCGTCTCGTTGATCTTCGTGTTTAACTTCCTTGTAAGTGCCGTACTGCGGATTGCGGCCGCCATCGATCTCAGTGCTCTGCATGCCGACGCGTCTCGTTATGCAGGGGTTCGCTGTCGCTGCGGCTCTGAACGTCTACCTCACGGATCGCTTCGGGTTCGGCAAGGTACGCTTGTACTCTCTCGGAGTCACATCTCTTATATCTCATAATTATCTGCATCGCAGGTGTTGTTTGTCGGTACTACCTAGCTTCCTCGCTGGAACGAAAGGATCATAGCCTAACTGACTTGCAGGCGCTGTATCTCAAATGATCGGATATGCCCTTGAGGCTCCGGCACCACCGTTCCCGATATTCGTACTCGGGCAGTTCTTCATGGGTCTCGGCATAGCTCTGCAGGTGCGTTCTGTTCCACGGGTTCATGCTCAACAGAAAGTACCAACGGAGGCGGTAGCTGTCAGGCGCCAACACCTTCGTGGCCGGACTCAAGGAGCATGTCTCGACGCGACTCGCCGTGCTGCATGCATGCTACGGTGAGCCATACTCCCACTCCCTACACCGCTCAGCGAGTTGCTCATGATCGACGCTCATTGTGTGTGTTATTCGCAGGGGCTGGTGCGCTGTCGGCCCCGCTCGTCGCCACCCAATTCTCCCAGCTGCCGCGCTGGTCCTTCCACTATCTGGTCTCGCTCGGACTGGCCCTCATCAACATCTGCGCTATCGCTTCTGTCTACAAGTTCAGGACCTTCGAAGGTGCGTTTCCGCTCATCATCTACTAGCGCTCCACTGCACAGCTGCTGATCTCGACCTCGACCTCCAGCTCTCTTGACCGAGATAGGCATACCCCCCACTGCGAACGACCGCGACAACGGCCTAAGCGGCAGCAAGTACCAGCAGATCATGCGCCTGCGCGACGTCCACCTCATCGCACTGTTCATTCTCATCTACGTCGGCACCGAGGTCACGCTCGGCGGGTGGATCGTCACGTATATTATCGACCTGCGTGGAGGCGGCTCTTCTTCCGGGTATATCTCGTCTGGTTTCTTCGGCGGTATGTCCCACACTGCTATCATGCTTAGAAGACACCTTCTCATTGTCATGACAGGACTGATGGTGGGGCGCATCGTCCTCCTCGGGTGAACAAACTCGTACGTATCGCCCCTCCATGCATGCCTTATGGCGCAGAGACACTCACTGACGCATTGACAACAGGTCGGCGAGAGACGCGCAATCTTCCTCTACGGCACCCTCTGCATTGCGTACGCATCTGTCTTACCTTCTCCCATGACTTTCTACAAGAGCACTCACTTATCTACGCTACACGCAGGCTGGAGATTGTCGTCTGGCTCGTGCCCTCGCTCGTCGGCGGCGCTGTGGCCGTCGCAGGCGTCGGCATGCTGTTGGGTCCCATGTACCCACTTGTGATGAGCCATACCCGGCGCGTCTTCCCGCCCTACCTCCTCTCGGGATGTATTGGCTGGATTGCGGCGATTGGGCAGTCGGGGTCGGCGTTCTTGCCATTCGTCACGGGTGCGCTTGCGTCCAAGGTCGGGATCAAGGTTTTGCAGCCTGTGTAAGTGGCTCTACTATCCTCCTGATGTTCGGATCTGGGCTTACCTTGCTATAGTGTTGTTTCGATGATGGCTGTCATGGTTGGCGTCTGGGCTTTGGTGCCGAACTCACCTCGGCGTTTCGACTGATTTACCTCCGCTGGTGATACTAATGGCATGGATATCAGCGGCACGCAGAAAATTAATCCTTACGACCTCGAGAATCTGATGATGCGCCAATTTGCATTGATACAGGATGGTACAAGTTTTGGGACACTGTTACTTCATAACTGGTCTAGAGCACAGCAATCGCGCCAGCAAACAGACATCCTCCTAGGCATGCGCTAGCGAAGATACCAAGAGTCCTCGGGATCTCCGTCCAGAAGTACGCAATGGTACCCAACAACGCGAGGATGAATCCGAGAATGGCCATGACCACTGTCACGGTGTGGACGCGCGTCAGCATGAGCACCATTGAGTTCAACTTTACGACCGCGTCGTCAGCACCAGCAGCCTCGGGGTCTTTCCTGAAGCCAGCTTTGCGCACCACGCCGCACAACCACGCGAACGGATGCACCTGGCTGACGGAGATGAGCGAGCGGAGGTCGGTGTATGCCTCCCATGTGATGTCGCGGACGATCTCGGTGGGAGTCGTCGTCGCCGAAAGGACGGGGCCGGGAGAGTGTGTTTGCATGCCGGCACGGAACTGCTTGCGAGCTGTGTCAACTGACATCTTGGGGCGGCGCTCTCAGTATCCTGTTCCGTCTTCTCTGCGTCCGCGAGGCGGTAGCGGATGAGGACGAAGGAGCCGATATATGCAAGGATGGCTAGCGGTGCGTCAGACGTCAAGAGGAATACTCGTGTGCTTGGCGCCACTCACATGCGCAGACATGGAAAATGATTGCGCCGCCCAAGCTCGCAATAATGAGCGTGTCCGTGGCTGACCACTCGTTCGAGTCCGGGCGCGCGGGGAAGGAATAGAGCATGCTGTCGATGGAGACGAAGAACGACGTCTGAATGGGTATATGCGTACCAGCGGTCAGTATATGCGCTCTATATCATCTCCATACGATAAGTACATTACCGTATGATGCTTGCGCGCCCCGGCGGGTATGTGGCGCATCAAGGAACGAAAGTGACTAAATCCGAAGTACTTACCACAATTGACATGGCCGACAGACGATCCAGCCAAACCTGTACCACCGCGAGCAATGCCTGCTTCGTCGCGTCCTCAGGATTGCTGGGCGGATTGACTATATGCATGGTCAACAGACGATCGTTAAAAGTACTGCATGGCATCGCTTACCTGGTGCGACGGCGGCGGAGGTGAGCGACTTGAACATGGCCATGGTCGCACAGGCGAAGGTGGGCGTCGAGAGCAAAGCCTGGACTGGGGCCACTCTCGTGGACGGAGTACTTATACGGATCCGCGTGAAGGGTGTGTGAAGGGAGGGTGCTTCGCTGAAGAGACAATCCCCATCCGGCAGGCTCCGGGCAAGCGACAGCGGTCACACCGTGGTACTAGATCCTTGCGCAGAGGACTCAATGGCATAGAGTATTGGTGGAGAACTGAATGCGAGACATCCAGGTGATAGTAGGAGCAGTTGTCTAAGTTCATATGCATGCGACGTTATCGTGGCGGTCAAAGATGCAGGAGACGAATGTTCGCACGCCTCGAAGGTCTGCTAAGGCTGAGAAAGGCAACCTAGACGCCCGCGGGCCCAGTGATCACCAGTGCTTTGATTCTTTAAGCTCCACGGACAGAACAAAGGAGCTGCTCAAGTATCATAGTAAGCGTGCAGTACATCAAGGACAACGCTAATATCATAAGTTACACTGAAACTTGTGCAGTCACGAGAAGCCGCAAGCTTAACCTATCCTGCGCCTCTTGTTGGGACGGTCGCAGTCAGTCGAAGGACTGTTGTCGTCCTCGTCATCGCTCAGACATTGCCGCACCTCGAGTCGCTCCTCTAGCTTGTCATCCTCCAGCTCCTCTTCCTCCACCTCCAATTGGTCCGATGTCTTGTCCAGCGGGGGCCAGAAGCTATGCTCGATGGCGTCTGACAGGATCTCAATCATCGCATCGTGAAGTGCGACTTCAGAGTCCTCGTCATCATCAGAGTCCAATGAGTCTGAGAAAGGGACGTCGACGTTCAACTCGAGGCAAGCGAGTGGTGATGTGTGAGCCCGATGCGGAGCCGGCGCCTTGCGAGGGGAGACGTTCTCCTTGGCAGAAGGAGCCACTGGCCGAGGTACCATCGGGGGGGACTGTGCGTCGAGCTCTTTCTCCGGAGCATAGCGCTCCCTAATCAAAGCGAGCCACGATGTGAAAACGCGGTTGATGGGGTGTGGCACCAGCCTTGTCACCACGGTTCGGCAACGGGGCAGCTTCTTCCGCGTCTCCTTGAGGAATTCCAACCTCGCATTGCCCTCCACAGATACGAACAGGCGGCCATGCCTCATGCAGCGCTCCTTGAGTGCCGATGCCCGGGTGACGTTGTCAATCGTTTGCGTCGCGAAGTACTCCTTGTCGAACTGGACGGGGTTCTTGCAGCTGTGCCGCAGATACGAGAGGCCGAGAGATGTGAAGATGTGAAGGAACGACTCGAACTCGTCCGCTGGCATGACAGGGTCCTCCGGGTGGTTCAGGGCTTTGACGGACAAGAAGTCCCAGGTTCCCTGTGTCACAGCGGATATCAGAATCGACTAAACAGACCAGTGCATAGGCTGTAGTGTCACTCACTCGACGATCAACACGGTAAACGAAGCCCGGAGCGGATCGTCTAGATACGCGTTCGCCGTACTCCCAATCAATGAGCATTCCTCTGTACGCGATACCGGCACCGTCTTCGAAGTAGGCATCATAAGGAACCATCAGCAGATTCCTTCGCTGAGATCACGGTGTAGGATTTTCGCCCGTTTGTATGCACTCCGATGTGCTGTGTAAAGGTCAGCCTCTCAAACGAAGAAAAGACAACGCCTGCCAGACGAACCTTCCAAGCAATCGCGGAACACGACAGCGAGATCTCTGCTGTTCCTGAACTCGTCGATCGGCAGTCCGACCTCCTGTGTGACCACCCGGTAGTGGACACGCTCGACCCGGGACCTCGCAGGCTTCGGCCCCTGCTTGCACAGGCGAGCAAGCGTCCCCTTGACATCGAGACGGTGACTGGATACGTCTCCGTGACATACCAGCGTCGGTACGTACTCCACCCTATGCCGGTTGAGGTCAGACAGCACGGCACCCTCTTGCTCGTACTCGTCATCAAGGATCCTGCGCCAGGTATCCTTGAGCCAGACGAACGTGCCGTGGTGGGGCACATGCTGTAGCACAGTGCAATGTAGCCGCGGGATGCACGACTGGGCTTATCGGAGTATGCCGCGGGCTTCGCGATGAGGAACTCGAGCCCCTGGACCGTCACGGAGTACCACGGCCAGTCATCGTCCAAGCTCTCCTCGAAGCACATCCGCGCATGATCCGCTGCTCCGTCCAGTGTGCCGTTGGCCATCTGGCGCATGAACGAGACCCGCTCGCTGGTGTACCCGGTCCCGCGCTTGCATCTCAGCAACTTCGCGGTGGTGTCGATACCGCGTTCGGCTCGGTCCATCTCCGTGAACCGTCGGAAGAATTCACGGAGGATGCTCTGTGTAGGGCTGGTCTTGTAGGTAAATGGATGCGTTACGAAGAACGCTTCGCGGTCGGCGCGGACGATGCGGGCGCTGGCGCCGCAAACAACGACGAGGAATAGGTGGGTGTGCTGCTGTCGAGCCAGTACGCGCGACACAAATATCGATACGTAGGCTCGGTTCTCGTCTTGGGCCCGAGCAAAGGCTTTAGACATGCGGCGTGTACTGTCGTCCGGGGCGAACGGGTCATCGTCCTGCTCGAAGAAGAGGACGCAAGCCTCGATGAGGCCCCACACCGCATCGGTGTTGTCGTCTGGCACGTCGTCGCCGTCGTTGTAGAGGGCACCGAACATGTCTTCTCCGTCTTTGGACATGACCAGGGTGTGTTCGGGACAGATTGTGGGTTTGATGGTGTTGAACGCCTCGACCTAGGGTGGTTAGACGTTGTTAGCGGTCACAGGGAAGAAATTGATGATCTGGGACGAACAAAGGAGTAATCCCATAGGTCGTCAGGTTCTCCAATGTCAACTTCATCAAAGTCACGAGCAGCTTCAGTGTGCTTCGGCGTGTGCAGTGGTTGTTGGGCCTGGTGGTCAGCGCTCGGGGTGGACTCATCGGGGGCGAATGTGTCGAGGAAAGCGGCAGCGGGGAACCGATATACTCTCTCCATACTGGGTGGGGCAGATGTGTTGTAGTGAGCAAGGGAGGACGGTGGAAGTGAGATGGGTCGAGACTCGGGAGAGGTTTGAAGAGTTCAAGAGAGGAACGGAGGCGCTTGGTTTCCATATGAGCGCTTGAGGGTGTCCGATGCAAAGTCAGCTTTGTCTAGATATCGATTGGCGACAACAGACGGCCCGAAGGCCGTCATGAATCTTGCAGCAAGCGTGCATCGCCGTATGTGTCGCAAGAACCCCATCTCGAGAGTCGAACACTAAAAGCGAACACACGCGAAGTTGAAAGTTTACATTCGTACTTGGAAAGCAAAGTCGCTACAACTAGAAGTGCCCATCAGTCACAGACATGTTAGCGAGAGAGAGCTCAAGACATACATAGGGTATAAGGGTATAACTGTCCGATATGTTCCTGTGACTATGACGTCTTTGACTTTCGGTGTATGGAAGACGCGGGCCAGAAGACCGCCGCAACTCCGGAGACAAGGCAAGCCGCCAAACACCCTGAGGCGAATGCGCCTGCACTCCGGGCGAGGCGGGTCCAGACGAAGCACATTACGCCTACCAAGGCAAGGACGAATCCCGTGGCAGAGAGCCACATACAGAGCGAGTGTAGATGGTCGAGCAGATGTGTCGGCGGCTGCCCTCGACGGAAGGGGCCGACCTGTTCGAGGTGCGGGTTTGAAGACCAGACGGAGGAGCTCGAGACGGTGTCAACCGTCTTTGTGGCGGGCGACTTCGATCTTGCGCTCCTCACGCTTCGCCATGGAGAGCTTGTAACGAATGAGGAAGAACGCAGCGAAGAAGGACATGATCGCTGCAGAGACGTGTACCACCAGAGCACCCGCGGCAGCATTGGCAGCTTGGTCAACGCGCGGATCCGAGTCTGCGCTGTCGGGTGTCGTGATGCCTAGGAGCTGGGCCTCGATGGCAGCGAAGAATGTAGTCTGTGATTGGGTGTGTGCTCAGTCCTGCTCATTTCCACGGGCACACATCGATCGGGGAGTGGATATGGAGCACATCGTTAGGAGTTGAAAGTCTCGTAGAAGCAAGACTTACTATTACGCTGATAAGCTGCAAGCGGTCCATCCAGGACTGCACAAGTTCATCCATCGCTTTCTTCCGCGCTTTCTCATCGTACTGATCTTGATCCTCTTGCGTCCCTACATTGGGGAACGTGCCCGTCGCGTCACAACTCAAACAGTATGGTCGTGATATACGTACATTTGCGCTGGGACCGAGTCGTTGAGCCCGTTACCAACGTATGAGGGATATGGGTAAGGGGGATAGTTTGACTCAGTGGGACGCCGCGACCCGGGAAGACGAGCACTTGGAATGAAGCCCACGGTCTGCGCGGGAGAGACTGTCATAGAGTTGGGCTCCTCTACGAAGTGCTGCGTTTCATGTAGAATTGTCGGGCGATGAATCGGAAGGGCTGTACGCCAGACACCTCACAGTCTTGAGCACCCTCTCTATTGATCTATAGGTGACGGATACGCACCTGAGGGCCCATTCGCTCTGAAGACTCCTTGCATGATTTCCTTCGTCTTGAGTTAGCTAGTGAGTCTCGGATGGTGGAGGACTACGGGCTGGCAGGCAAGCCCAAGCTGGAGCGTCTGCTCGTAAAAAGTCGAGTATATCCAGTTATGAACAACTGAGGAGGCCACCAGGTCACAATAAGGCTACCAGGCCAACGGCTGCGCAAGATGAGTACTGTCAAGC